>APFE031437446.1:301946-336990 GCA_000404065.3 Pinus taeda
TTTTCTACAACAATTTCATCTTGTCATTAGATATAAGAAGGGCATACACAATAAGGTTGCAAATATGCTATCAAGACCAATCATAAATGCATCTAATATACTTAAGCACAACTCAATAATGTATGAAAGCTACATTGAAAAATATGCTCAAGATGTAGATTTTAAAGATGTATATGAAACTTTAAGTCATGGCAAACAAGTAGAAGAATTGGATTATTATATTAAGGACCAACTCTTGTATCATTTGGGAAAGTTGTTCATTCCACAAACTGAAAGAGTTAACATAATCTGAGAAGCACATACTTCTCTTATATCAGGTCATTTTGGTGTAAGTAAAATAGTTGCACAACTACAAAGGTTCTGTTATTGGCCAAGAATGCATGAAACCATTTCTAGATATTATTAAAGGGTGTACCATGTGTGCTAAAAGCAAGGCCAACAATAGAAAAATGGGCTTGTACACTCCACTTCCAGTTCCTTCTCATCCTTGGGAAAGTGTTTCCATGGACTTTGTTGGGGGATTACCAAAATATAGAAAAGGTCATGATTATTTATATGTTATTGTGGATAGGTTTAGCAAAATGTGTATTTTGATACCTTGTAACAAGCAGGTTATAGTTGAACAAACAACGAAGATGGTATTTCATCATGTATGGGTTCATTTTGGGTTACCCACTTCTATTGTATCTAATCGAGATTCCCAATTTGTTGGGAAGTTTTGGTCAAGTCCATGGGAATTGATGGACACCAGATTGAAGAAGAGCACAACATTTCATCCACAAACAGTTGGTCAAATGGAGGTGTTCAACAGGATAGTGATACAGTTGCTCAGAGGCTATTGTAGCATGCATCCCAAGCTTTGGGATGAACATTTGTGTTATGTGCAACATGCTTATAATTGTGTCAAGCACTCTTCTACTTAGAGATCTCCTTTTGAGACTTGTTTTGGTTTTATACCAAAGTCTCCCTTGGATTTTGTCTTTGGTAAAGACATGGCAGTTGATGGACACAGTAGTGTGGACAAAGCAACCAAGTTCATTGACCAGATCCAAGAAATTCACCAGGCAGTGCAAGAACAACTAGAAAGAAGCGAGGCAAGTACAAGGTAAGGCATGACAAGCATTGAATTGAGCATAGTTTCCAAGTTGGTGATCAAGTCTGGCTGTACATTAGAAAAGACAAAATGCAAGGTGAAGGTAAGAAACTAAAACCAATAAGGTATGGGCCTTTCAAGATACTTGAGAAAATTGGTGAGAACGCTTTTCGTCTTGATTTGCCAACTTATATGCATATCTATTCAATCGTTAATGTAGAGAACTTAAGACTATATGAACCTTCATTGATTGAAGATATCGAAGAGCAAAGTTAGTTGCCTTCTATTAATGATATATTGCCTGAATATCTCAATGAGTTGTAGGAAGATATAGTTCTGGATAGGAAGGTGAGAACTACGCATAAAGGGGATGTTGAGTACCTGAGAATCAGACTCAAAGGTTCAAAACCAAGCAGTGTACGATGGATAGAAATTGGGCAAATGAGGAAGTTGTATCCTCACTTGATCAATGCTTAAAAACTAACTTTTGGCGGTCCAAAATATTTTCAGTGGGAAGGCGTGATCCAAAATGGATCCTAAAACCCTCTAAGTATTTCAATACTTAAACACCATCGCAAAGGATAAACCTTCAAGAATGGTAGAAAACACTATCGAACGAGAAAAACATGCAGAAATGGTGAAAACAGAGCCTATCGGAGACTAAAACAACAATGCATAGGAGCTGTCAAATCTGGCCGATCAATGGTCCAGATCTAATCAGCATATCGCAATCAAACGCAGTAGGTGGAGTAAATCGGAAGCGGTATTATGGAAATCACAATGGCAATCAAGCAAGATTAAATAAGGACCATCGATTAAGCATGCAGATCAACAGTCCAGATCTACTCGCACAATATCGCATCGCTCATATGCTTATACCGAAGTACTTAGCCCATAATTGGAAGGATTGATGATATATCGCATTGCAATATTGCGTCACAGTTATGTAAGTGATGATGCCATAGGCCAACAACCATGCAATACACCGATCCACCGATGTTCGATAAGGTTGATCCAAGCAATCGGCGATCGAAAGTCAAAAGCGATATGCAATAAGTGATATAGTCAAACCCAAAAGGGGTTATGAATGTGATACGATAATATTTGAAGTCCGATATGGAGCAATTTTATGGGGTTTCCTGTGTATTTGGGGTTTTTCATTATAAATCCAAATACAAAGTGTTACGGGAATAAGTACCCTAGGGCTTTGGGTTAGAACCCCAACATCGCAAGAGTAATCTTCAACAAGAAACATGCATACAATTCAAGCAAAATGCTTAAATAAACAAACTATGCAAGGATGAACATACCCAGATGTCCTTCATTTGGGTAGTTCTATCAAGGTTTAGACCCTCCGCAACTCTTGATGATCTTCAAATCTGCAAATCAACCAATCCGAACATACATAGTAGCATATATATAAAGCATTTTAATGAAATTGACTTTATATCATATAAGTGAGATGATTAGTTATACATCTAAATGACATTCATACATGAATTACAACAACATCTGATGCATAAACAAGGTAAATCTCAGGAACAAGACATCATTTCTTTTTATTGTAAAAAACTATAATAAACATGGAAAGAGTTCACCTCAGTTCTCTTCTTCTGGCTCCAAGCGGAATCATCCTCTAGGTCCGTCTAGTCCCAGTCTTCAACAACCTCCTCCATAACCAATATCATGATATCTCAAGCAAGTGGGAGAATATTAACACTCAAGGAAACAAGGGTTTCCTGAACTTCGGGAAGTGCTTGAAGCATAGGGATACTTCAGACTTGGTCAGGGGATAATCTCAGTATAGTAATTCTATCTCTTCTCTCCTCCTTAAAGCCTTCCCATAGAAGTCTATTTATACTTCTCCCAATTAGTTTTTTAGTTAGGAAATAGTTGGGCCACAGGCACTAGGAGGTAATCAACAGGAAAAACTCGTGAACTCCACCCATAGTTAAGGAAATTTAATTTTTTTAAGTGTTTTAACACATATACACAGGTTGTGTATTGACTAACCCGCATGTACACACTTTTATCACAGGGCAAAGTAGCGTACAGGGAGTAAAACACTATTTTTAAAATATTTGGACCAATTTTGGAAGGAGGGGTTGCCCTAGGCCATAAACCAAGCATCACAAATACCAAGGGTGATATTTGGAGCTATAACAGATTCCCCCTAATATATGAGGTCAGAAGGGGTACATGATGGTCAAAATATATTAAGTATATGGAAAGGAAACTTGTTGAAACTGAGAAGGACTTCACTAGATTTCAGCCTGCCAAGCCATCAAAAGAAGATCAGAAAGAAATAGCTGTCTGAGGTGGGCATACCCATGCTCAGAGAAAGTAAAGCATGTCCACATATCAAGTACAAGTAGATCCACTATGTATATAAGTATAAAAGACTGAAAGTACATAATGGATCATCTGATCGTGATCGAACAAGTACATGTCTAAATATCACATATAAGAGGATGATCAATGAAACTAAAAGATGAAGCTGATCACTAATGTCAAAAATTGATCCCAACAATACCAAATTAACATGATGGAATAAGATGATACTACATTGTAACTTGGGTTCTAGCATATAAGATGTCGTTGTGAAGGACTGCAACATACAATGTGGATGGTGTCAACTAGTAATAACAGGAGCAACTGACAAGTGAACCAAAGAATGCTGATGCAACCCGAGGTCTTGACTAACCGTTGTGGTACATTTCTACACAATGGGAATAATTGATTTGAAGTCGACCATGTGAGAAATCATTTGATTATTGGTCATTGATGTATACCAATAACAAAAGTGAGACTACTCACTGATAGTGATAATGAGAGTCAAGGTACCCAGTACAATCTAAAAAGTGTGAATGAATGAGCTGAGGTCGAACACCTGAAAGAATCTATCAATTAGGGGACGATGATGGTTTCCCACTGTCGATAACGAAGGATTTTCCACTGATGACTACAAACCCCAAGGTACTGCCAAATGGACTCTAGATCTTTGCCCCAGAGCAATGAGCCATAGTCGATAGGAAAAGATCCACTAGAAGGAAGGCATCAAGGAATCCTTCATTAATCTAGCATGAGTATAACCCATAGGCCAATAATGTGGAAGGAATTAGATGAAAAAAGATGTAGTAGCCCAACCAAAGCACATTTCCGGTGTACACATGATGTAGCTACAGCACGATAGAAACCCTATAAACCAACCAATAATGAAAGCTGACACAGAGGCGAGGAATCCACCAATAGGGTCAAATGGAAACCAAGGTACTACACAAATCCCAATGTGTGATAATAAAAGTTGATGTTGAAACAAGGAAAACCACTCATTTAAAGACCCATGATACTGATCGATGCTGACCACAAGGTGACTTATCAATAATGAATATAGGGCCAAGGTGCGGCTCTATGCCTGCCCTCAGAGCAATATGTCATTGTCGATAAGGACAAGACCTGCCAGCAAGAAGTCAATGGAGACCTTCTTAAACTGACATGAGCAAAGGACCAATACAGCTGATGTGATGACAAACAAGACACTGACAACGAGGGATGGCCGACTAAAAAATAGGTCAAGAGACACTACAGAGAGGCCGAATCAGGCTAACTTCCCTTGAACAAAAGCACAACTCATTGATGACTATGTGGTAGCATATGATAACTCTGTATAAGTTTGTCATGCAGGAGGCAAACGAACTCTCCATATGATTGGAAGAGATAACTAATTGGAGGAGAACTGACTCAATAACAAGGTTAAGGCGTACCTAAGTCAAACTAAATCCCACCCTAAAAGGAGGAGAGACTTTATTTTGAGTGCTTTGTTCAAGGGCGACATAGCTGACTCTAGCTGCCAACAATATATGGAAATGTTGTCCCATTCCCACTCTTTTTTGGAATATATAAATTTTTGTCTTTTTCTTTATGCTAGAAAAAAAAATAAAAGAATGCTATAGTACAATGGAAAGAACGAGTGTCAGTGAAACAAATGATCTAGTTCCTGGAATGGGAACAATCCTATGCTCAATGGAGGGAGGCGAAACTGATCAAGGACACTCAAAGGGATGTTCCTTCCACAGATCAAAGGGTGTGTCAAGTTACAGAAGCTAAGTGATTGCAGGTTTGAGTTTGCAGAAGACATGGTCAAATAAGTGGCTTAAACATGAGTCCAAGTGAAGCCGGCTCAAGGCCAAAAGGTGCAAATCGTCAAAATGCAATGCAGAAGTACAACTAAACACAAAGGAGCCTTTAGGATATAAGGCCAAAATGAAGTGAAGAAGTAAAGAGAAATGAGTCTTCAACACACAAGTCATGGTGGGACTAAAGAGGACTCTCGAGCCTACTTAATATAACAGCATGGGCAACAAATGTTAGTGAGGTGCTAACTATGATGCCCATGTAAAGGATGGCTCTACCATTGTGTCATGATTTAAAAATTGGCGAGTGAATATGGTTTACTAACCAAGACATGATGGGATCGACCCTATGGCAAGTGTATCGACAAATGGAGGCTAGTATGCAAGATGCAATGGAAAAAATGGTTTCCCTAACCTATATGCTAGTGAGTAAACAATACTTGCCATGATGGGTCAGCAGTCATGGAATCGATCTAAAATCAAAGAAGCATCAAAAATACCTTGAAAAAACAACCTATTCTCGATAATCCAAGCTCACAAGTTAAAAGATTTATGAGATGAAAAAATCAAGTTTTAAAAGAATTTGACAAATTCAAAGCTATAAAATGACCTTTTGACTCACCATTTGTGCCATTTATGTTGAGAGAAAAAGTTGTGGAGAAAAAGGAGCAAACTTGCCCCACAAAGAATTGGACCATTCAAATTGGATCAAAATCATCAGGTAACCCCCAATTCAAGCTTGCACTACTTTGTGATTGTTTTTAGAAATTTTTATTAAGGTTTGACTGTAGGAATTTATGTTAAAAATTTCAACTCCATGTATACGCTGGTTGGATGTTATCAACCCATGCATACGACACCCCTACACGTGATTGTGTGTAAAAGTAACCCACGTATACACGGTTTGAAATTTAAATACAAAAATCTAACAGTTGAAACTCAATTTTTTTTAGGATGATAATCACATGGAGAGAGAGGGAGCATACCACAAATGATAATGAAGCTATGAATGATCAACAGGAATTAGATGCATTGAGGGGATGTGTCTTGTTGAACTTTTTCAAAATGCCCAACATGAAACTCAATTTTTTTAGGATGACAATCACATGGAGAGAGAGGGAGAATACCACAATTGATAATGAAGTTATGAATTATCAACAGGAATTAGATGCATTGAGGGGATGTGGCTTGTTCAAAATTTTCAAAATGCCCAACATGAAAGTCAACACTCGTCTGCTTAAAATGTTAATCCACTATTGGAGTGTCGAAGATGATGCATCTATGATTGATCAGATTCCCTTGCGGATAGAGGTAGAAGATATTTAATTTATCATTGGTCTCTCTCAGAGAGGATAAGTTGTGCATTCGATGGGCTAGACATGAGGTAGTCTTTCAGTAGAAGACTACGTACACATATATTGTCTTGGGCATTCAGAAAAAATTAGAAGTCAGATTCCAATAAAACATGTGGAGAGCTTATCCCTAAGGATTCTATTGTTCAACATAGCTAGGATAAACGGATCAGCCTCATTGCACCAAGCTTCATGAGTATCCATGAGCTTGGTCGTGGAGTGCTTCACCACTTTTTTTGACTGGTGTACACCTCTTCTTACCAATATGAAGAGCCAGTCATCCTCTATTCAAAAAGGGCAGACCAAAAATTTCAGATATGGGACTATTTTATGCTCCTTCTTCTTCAAGAAAGTGCCTGGGCTATGTCCCAAGATAAGAGTCTCTATCAGTAGCCCTCGAGATCCTCAGATGGGTAGGTGGGTAGATTTGATGAAATGCCTTGGAGGCGTGGACGTGCCGAGGACTACTTTTGATGATGATTTCTTCTTCTGGTGGGAACAACAAATCATCACTGTGGACAACTATCCCTATGCTAGTATGGATTTATGAGGAGATCCAGACCTGGTGCTACCACCAAGCACAACATGGGGAGAGATAGGTAACATTTTTTAAAGTTTTTATCAATTTTTGAGTTTTTTTTTTTTTTTTTATGTTTTTAAATATGAAAATGAACTTAGAAATATTTTTGATGGGATTAAAATACTGACATAATGATCATGTTCTAGATGTGGTCTGGTAAGACCAGACGAATTCCTATGGCATAGGCACCGTGGAAGAGGTACTAAAGAGGTGGCCGCTGAGACAGAGAGGGTTTTATATGTAGTCCAAAGAAACTTAGTGAGATTGACTCACTAGGTACCGATGGTGGCCATAGAGAACCTACCTGAGGAGATTTAGTGTCGCGTGGTAGGGGTACTACAAGACTGGGTTCGGATTCTTCGGTGTGTGGCCAATGTAGTAGTCACCTTATTAGCCACTCATCCTACGTTGGGTCAATAGATAGACTGGACATGATTATGGGCATTTAGTCTCGATTTAGTCTCGATTTTGTATATTATTTTTGAACACCTTATGTACACACGGGCAGTTTTATGATATATATATATATATATATATATTATATATTATATATATATATATATATATATACAGTTCCAAATTTTTGATGTTTGTTTTTAACTTGGTGAATGATTGATATCACAACATGCCCTACAAAATATGCACAAAAATATAATATATACAAAGAAGTAATTGCTTGTCCGAAACCTAAGCAAAATGCCTCTTAAGGTAAAGCCCATCAGGGGGCTCCGCTAGCTTGTTCCTAGAGACGTTTATAGGTACATTTATTGAGCCAATCAATATATTACCTTCGGCAGATAACTATGTTGGATCCAAAGGATTTGAAACCGTACAAACACTGCTAGTAAGTAGATTGGAGGACCTAGATTCGACTTTATGCAAAGGAGGATGAAAATATGAATGATGATGTAAATCTTCCAATGGTCGATCTACAATCATCATTGCTTTGAGAATTGCTTCGTCAGATGGAAAAACTATATCTAAGCAATCCAAAGCAGAAGTAGATTTTAGGGTCCAAGCAGGAGCCACATCACCATTCAACTCCTCCTCTGAAGAAGGAGTGGGATGGTCGTCTGTAGAGTTATCGATCGATTCATATCTAAGTTCGACTGCAGACATAGGATATGTTATTCCACCCACCTGCCCTTCATCTGATGTGGTCGCAGATGAAGGTAAGGTCCTAGAATTCGAAAAATAATGAGTTCGACCAAAATCTTTCCGTAAAGGCTCCTTGGAGGATGAAATTGTATCGATTCTAGTTGTAGGAGGGGGAAGATCAAATACACCCATCAAGGAAGAAAACATCCCTACTCCTAAATTCTCTATAGGTTGATGAGGATTATCCACCAATGGAATGGTAGAATCCAAAGTTGGACGACAATCACTCGGAGAATAATCCAATTGATCAACTTTAAGAATTATCCCCTCATGAGGAAAACAGAGGATGTTGAATAAAGATGAAACTATGGCATCCATTTCATAAATCCAATTCCTTCCTAAGGGGAGATTGTAATCCAGGTTGGCATCAATGATTTCTACTTCGATATTAATGACCTTTCCTTCAACACATATAGGAAAGGATGAGATAATCCCATGTGGCCTATGATAATGTCCGTCAAATGTTGTCAAGAGAGAGGGTGAAGGAACAACTGAAGGTGATCTGATTGCCTTCCAACAGGAAATAGAAATTGCGCATGTGGAAGCTCCCTCATCTATAACTGTCCGAAAAATATTGGTTTTCCAGTAAGTAGACTTTATCTGGAAAGCCATATGATGAGGAAGTCTCTTTTTGACATTGAGCATATCAAATGTGAGCACTAAAGAATTTTTTGGATCTACTACCCCCATTGCTGAAAGCAAAGCACTTCTTTGAGTAGGACACAACTGGAGTACCTCCAATGCAGACATAGCACATGGACTTTGAACCGAATCTTCTACAATCAAGTAATTCTGGGCTGCCTTAGCATTAGGGTTAATCGTCCAGTGCTTAGCGGAACCTTTCGGTATCTAAGGTATAAACTCAACAGAGGGTCAATATGAAGTGGGTCCATATTTCTGGGAACAAATTTATCCTTAGATGTTTCTGCTTCACCATAATCACGTGCTTGCGTAGCCACATTGACATGAGAACTCATCATGAAAACATTTGAGGAATTGTCCCCTTCTTGGTTTCCCCTACAAAGGTACCAAGGTTTGAGTTCGCGCCAGCAAGCAATTGTTGCCCTTGGGGAAAAGGGTTAGTTAGGACTTGGGAGCTAGAAGACCCTTGCTGCACTAACAAGCACTGAGCATATTGAATTTTCGAGTAAAGATGATTCAAATGATATCCACTGCATAACTTGCATGCAAATTTAACTTTCTTCTTAGACTCATTTCTACCCTCATTAGCACCATCGTCAGGCTTGTTTGCATTAACCTTCCCTCCCTGATTCTTCTTTTTATCTTTTCCCTTCTTCTTCCCATCAGATTGTTGATTTCCTTTGGGGTTAGAGGCTTGGATAGCGTTTATGGAAGAAGGTTGGGAAGGTGAAGGAGTATACGATGCAACCTGGTTGGAAGAAGTAGTTTGTAGAGACAACCACTGCAAATGGTTCAAAAGTTTCACCACATTTGCATTAACCGATCCAAATATACCATCAGCATGATGGATTGGCTTCGGTTTGGCTACATCAACCGTGGATCTAGGAGCATCAGGTAAGATTTTCTGAAGAGTCCAAGACTGAGAATATATCAGTTCTAACTGTTGGGCATGAAAGATAGCTTGCTCTTCCAAATAAACACCAGAAAGAGAAACATCCTTGGAGATCTCGGGTTGTAATGATTTTAAAAACTATTCGAGATGGAATTCTAGTGGAATTTCGACTTTGATAACCCTTTTTCTCCATCTCCATTCCTGGATATGATCTGAAATGTGAGTAGTTGTGTCTTGATGAAAATTCGCCAAAAGCTCAGTTTTGGCTTCATAACAGACATGCAACTAAAAATGGTTTAAGAAAACATTAGCCAAATTAGCGAAATAAGTAAAAGTGCCCCCTGGTAACTCTATATACCACTTAGCTGCATTCCCCGTTAAGGTGCGCTGAAATAACCTCAACCTGATTGAATCATCGATCAGGGAGTTGGATGAGCACCATAAATAGAATGTGGTTACATGGTTGCCTGGGTCTTCACCATTCTTCCATTCGAATTTCGGAATATTTGATGGAAGTTTAGTTGGGACCAGAGGCCAAGCCGAATTTTACCTAATTGGATCATTTGTCAACTTAGTCAAGTCTGGTAAATTAAACATGGCTAGAAAGGGAAGTCATGGAGGACCTTGAGGATTCCACCTAGATTGGGTGGGGTTCCAAAATGTTTGAAAAGAATGACCTAGATTTTGAAAGGCACTAGGTTGCCCGAAGTAACTTGTAGAACCTATTGCACCAAAGGGTGATCCTTGGGTCCAGCAAAATTCGGAGTTTGACCAACTCCAGCGGAAAATCCTCCGTAACCGGTAAAGTTACCCCCTAACGAAGTATTATAAGGAGCTGATAGCTCCTAATAAAGGTTCCAAGCATTAGCTAAGGGTGAAAAACTATGAAATGAAGTAGTCAAGGAATATAGCATGTTCCCTTGTTGGCCGAAAAATTGATTCCTAGCTCCTATCCCACTAACCGAAGGGTTTGTCCAACTCTGAAAGGGATTACTGCCTTGACTTGTAAAAGGAAAAGACATAGATCCTACTATCGAATTGGAATGTGGTATATGACCACTTCCAAATGGGAAACCTTGAAAAGAAGTCGATCCACTCATCATGGACGTGGAGGCGGTTGATGGTATATTCAATGGAACTAAAGGAATTCCTTGAGAGGGCATTCCAAAAGGGAAAAATCCAAAACTGGATGCACTGGCTTGAGAACTTCCACTCATTGATGGAATGGAAGTAGAACCAAATAAGGATGTGCTGGGAGTGTTAAAAGGGATGGAAATAGTTCCTCCCCCTTGCACAAATATGGGAGTCTGCATGCTCGCAACACTCGTGGTGGATGCCATTCTTCCAGCAATGGTCATCGAAGGGATAAATGCGTGTGGACCAGGACTCGAAGGTCTCTGAGTCGGAGTTCCAACATATAACAATACATTTAGATGATCAGGAGGGAGAGGAGAATTTGGAGTTGCAACTGACTCTGAAAGCTCTTCTACTTCAATACTATCTTCTGACTGGAAGAGTACTCGAGAAAGAACTGGTGTGTTCCTCTCTAACTCTGTAGTAGTATTAGGTCTATCCTATAAACAAATTCCCCCAAGTGGAGGATCAATATCCGATGCACCTGCTGCCACTGGTTGAAAACCATTGGTAAAATTGCTCCTATGCCTTCTAGGAGAAGGATCTGGACTTGCAGGTGAAAGCCCACGAATTCTATGGGACCATTAAGATGGTTGGTCAGCCACTTTGAATTATTTTTATAAAATCTACTTAAAGACTCTAGAAAATTGAAAGCTTGGTCAACTAGGAGCATAGAACACACACTAAAAATGTCCCTAAAGAAATTAGTAATCAAACAACTTCCAAGTATTTCCACTCCAGGTGATTAGGACCAGACACCAAAATACAAGAAAGTTAATAATAAGGGCCTTCCAAAAATAGACTGGGGTAATTACACCCTAATTCTACTAGCGAAGGTATCAGATGTAGCTATGCTGACCTCTAGACAACAACCTTTACTGGTGCAAGCCCCCAAGTTTCGCAAGGGTGCTCTCCAGAAGTACTGCTGAACGTGACGCAACATCAACCTCAGGTGCCACAAGATTCCCCTCCGTAGCCACCTATGTAGATCCCTAGGATAGGCAACTAAAGACACCAACTTGTATCAGAAGCCAGGTGGAACAGTAATGAGGTAGGATCCAACAAGTAAGAGAGGGGGTATCTCTTGTCCTTATCTTCACAAACCCTTGTGTTTAACTCCCAGTCACAGAGCTTTCCCGGTCTCCCTAACACTATTGGATTTCACTCTTTAATCAGACTTCTATGTTTTACAATTTAGAGTGGCCTTGGAGAGTTTACTCTCCTCTCACCTAATCCAAGGCCCTAAATAGACCTAAAACTTGTTGGTATATTCTGATGACAATACAAAAAGTTCTAATTTATTTTATTAAGCGCTTGATTTTAAGTGGTTGTTCTTTAAGTCAAAGGGATGATATGGAAATGAAACTAATGGTGTTTGTATGATGCAAAACAAATAAATGAAAGACTAACTTACATGAAATGCACTTGTTTGTTCTTTGATGAAAAGCAATTTCTACTTGGGTTCTAAGAAACTTCTATAAAGCAAAAAAAGCCTTTTTCCTTTTCTTTTCTTATCGCAGACTTCACACTCACAAAAACTAAAAAGACTATTGATGCTTTAATAATGCAAAACTACCCTAATGCAAGGTGTACATGATAATGCAAGATTCTAGATTGCTCTGAAAAGAAATGAAAGCAATTGTTTATAACTTTTAATAAGCCAACTTAAGTGTTTGAAAAGAATGCAAGTTTCAAATACAAACTTTCTTCCAAATAAGAAAGGAAAATGTCGAAAAATCACATTTCACTTTCAAAAAACCAAAGAAACCAAAATCAAACTCAGCAAAAGAAAGCAAAAGCAATGTTTTTTAAGAACTTTTCTTTTTCAAGAAACATTGAAAACAACTTTTGAAAAGCACTCAAAATTCCACTAAAGACTCAAAGACCGAAAGCAAAGCACAAGGAAACTTTGTAAGTTACCAATTCGACATGAATGAAAACTTGAACAAAAAAAGGGCTTCAACTTGCACTAAACGGTCCAAAAGTAGCAAAATAGCTTTGAGAAACTGACCAAGAAGTCAGGAAAGAAACAATTTCAAATTCATCAAAAAGAAACTTTCAAAAAGCAAGAAAAGGTGTAAGGCCATGAAATGACGGAAAGCAAAGCGAGTAGACCAATAATCAAGTTTGACACAAAGATTGAAAAAAATCTGTTGTTTTGGAAGACTCGAACAATCAATAACCTCTATAAGAAGTCTTGTGTGTTCAAACAAAAATCGTAAAACTCACTCAAAATAAAACCTAGGCCAAAAATTTTGAAAGCAGAAGAGAGTCCAAAATAGTAGGCTCACTGAATAATTAAATTCTAAAGATAGAACTGACCACTCAGAAACCAAACAGACCAAGAAACAAATCTTTCTAGGTACAAAGATTTGAAAAAAGCATGCAAAAAAAGGTATATGCGACTGTGTTCCAGCACAAGTGCGTATACACGCGCTTTTGACAGAAGAAACTCGCGTATATGTGGTTTCACTTCACAGAAATGAGTTTTTGTATGATACTATAAACAGACAAAGATGTGTATACTAAGTTTTACAAGAAAAATAAAAAACAAGGATTGATAAAAAAGATCAGACTTGAGGTCTGAGTTCCTACAGGAGCAGGAAATACTGTCACAACAAGTAAACCAAGAACTGAGCCTTGATTAACACTGAACAACGCAAACTAGGAATAAAAAGATTGTTATCCCCAATGGAGTCGCCAATTCTGTTACGGGAATAAGTACCCTAGGGCTTTGGGTCAGAACCCCAACACAGCAAGAGTAATATACAGCAAGAAACACACATACAACTCAGGCAACATGCTTAAATAAACAAACTATGCAAGGATTAACATACCCAGATGTCCTTCATTTGGGTAGTTCCAATAGTGTTCAGACCCTTTGCAACTCCTGATGATCTTCGAATATGCAAATTAACCAATCCGAATGTACATAGCAGCATATAGATAAGGCACTTTAATGAAATCGACTTTATATCATATAAGTAAGATTATTAGTTATACATCCAAATGACATTCATAAATGAATTACAACAACATCTGATGCATAAACAAGGTCAATCTCAGGAACAAGACAACATTTCTTTTTATTGTAGAAAACTATAATAAACATGGAAAGAGTTCACCCTAGTCCTCTTCTTCTAGCTCCAAGTGGAATTGTCCTTCAGGTCCATCCAGTACCAGTCTTCAATAGCCTCCTTCCATAACTAATATCATGATATCTCAAGCAAGTGGGAGAATATCAACACTCAAGGAAACAAGGGTTTCCTGAACTTGGGGAAGTGCTTGAAGCACAGGGATACTTCAGACTTGGTCAGGGGATAATCTCAGTATAGTAAATCTATCTCTTCTCTCCTCCTTAATGCCTTCCCATACAAGTCTATTTATACTTCTCCCAATTAGTTTTTTAGTTGGGAAACAGTTGGGCCACGGGCACTAGGAGGTAATCAATAGGTAAAACCCGTGAACTCCACCCATAGTTAAGGAAATTTAATTTTTTTAAGTGTTTTAACACATATACGCGGGGTGGGTATTGACTAACCCGCATGTACATGCTTTTATCATAGGGAAAAGCAGTGTACAGGGAGTAAAACATTATTTTTAAAATTTTTGGACCAAGTCTAGAAGGAGGGGTTGCCTTAAGCCATAAACCAAGCATCACAAATACCAAGGGTGATATTTGGAGCTATAACACAAAGGAACCCATGACTAGTGACTTGCGATAACAATACAAAGGCGGACCCGATGGAGTATAGGGCGGAATTGATAATATTTGAAGTCCGATAAATGGCAGTTTAGTGGATTTTACAACGTTTCTATGTGTTTTTACACAGAGAAATGATATTTTTGGGATTTCAACGCATCGATGGTCCCTTCTGTTGCAAAACAAGTGGCCAACATACCTGGAGACGTTTAACCATGACTGTTTAACGCTCAGAGGGGATTTGAGCAGACAGTGGTCGGGAGACAGAGAACCCAAAAGGGAAACAAATAGACAAGTGCTGATTAGCTTAAAATCCATGAATGACAGAGACAGAGGCAGGCAGTGCTGAGACAGAGAGAAAACAGAGAGAGAGTGAGAGGGAGAGTCTATGTACTCAGAAATACTTGAGGGATTCAAGAAAAACCCTGTTGTGTTTTGACTCAATTTGAGATCACATTTGTAAAAACTATACTCTTGAAGACATAAGAGAGAGGTCACCACTGAAAGCTAGACTAGGAGATGTAGCCCAAGAGTTTTGGGTGAACTCCTTAATTAATTGTTGTGTGATGTGTGTGTGTCTGTTATGTTTCTCTAACTACTTATTGTCTATATTATTTGCAATCTTTTTGATCTGTTGCACTAAGTAATATAGGAAAATCCTACACTTGAGTTTGTAATACCTTAATATAATCTAAGATCTCATTTTTAGATTAGTTACCCAAGTTTGACCCCAAAAATATAATCAATTCAGCTCAAAAATTTCCATAATGTTCCTCTCTATGCCTCTCACCATCTCCCATGCATGTAGAATAATTCCATCATCATACCATGTTTACGTTAAGGCTCTAAATCATCATGACATGCCTCTAACCCTGACTAACTGATCAACATGTCAAACTACCTCCAATTACTGTCAACTAGGTTGAAGCAGATCCACAACCTACTAAGGCATCCACATACAAACTAATTACCATCTCCTACAACCAATCACCAAGCCAAGTACCTATACCAATCAAACATGTGAATAAATAAACATCTGCAACACCTGCTACCACCAACTCATGCTACCATGTTGACATTAACACCAACCAACAACACACCAATGCTACCAAGCTGACATCAATTCCAACCAACAATTGGGACATAATGCCAACAACATCTTACCTGAGGTGCATAGCTTCTCTATTCAACCTCCCTCAGACCATTTCACCCTCCATGAGCTTGCAACAAACTTCGAGGTCCTTTTCCTTTCACTTAGGCCCGTGACCCAGACACCCACTTACTGAGAAAGAAAGGTCACGTTTTCTCTATTCTTGACCAACCTATCTTCACAATATTGCAACTCCATCATCTTGAAAAATTTTTGTCCTCCATTGGAACCTATCACCGTCATCATAACCTAGGTTTCAAAGTCACAAAGTGATCCAAATTGGATCCTAGAAATCTCTCTAAGTTTTCATGAACTAATTAAAAATCATGCCAAAGTTTCAAAGTATTATAAAGAATAAGCTTATCAGAAGATATCCTCATAATATTTGCAATTTGTGATCAGCGCGGAGTAATGAGGACCCTCAGTCAAGCGTGCAGGCTGTTGGCCCATGGTAACACACACTGCCACAAATTAGAAAAGGCAGAGGCTAGTTTGAGAAATAGGGGTAGTTTCTGATATGCGATTACTGACCTAATCGCATATCGTAGAGCAAACCCCTCAAAGAAGGAAAAGCCCCAAGTGCTTGGACCAGGAATAATTGTAAAATGCGGAAAATATCGTTCTGATTCTCTCAGAAGCGGGGTCCCACAAAAACTGGTAGAATATCAGAAGGGCTTCAAGCGGTAAGTGGTTTCAACTGAGTCCCACCCAATGCCACATAAGGGGTGCCACGCGTCTAGTGGAAGAGAGAGAAAAATGCTCACGTCGGACGGGTAAATGTCATGTTACTTATCCACACGATATGGATAATGACCGTTGGATTTGGAGGCTCCAGATCAATGATGGAGATGCAATCCGATGGATGATCGGATTTGATGAGGTAAACAAACAAAGTTGTATAGGATTTGAAGTCCGATATGGACATTGAGTTAGCAAAAGGTCATGTTTTGTGGGCATTCTTGGAGTTAATGGAATAAGCGATCATTTTGAAAATGTCCAAGAGAACTGACAATTAGTTCGTTATGAAAAAGGTGGCCACCTCCCTGTGAGGCATTATACAATGATGATTACGTAGAACAGAGGGATTCAAATGGATAGAGGCAGGGGAACCAGAAAGCTAGGAAACGGAAATGAACAATCAAGAAGCAGACTGTCTTTAAAGCCACGAACTGACAGAGAAAGCAGTAGGCAAGTTAATAAAGCTAAGAGTAGAGAGAAGAAGTTGAGTTGACTTGCAAAAGCAAAGGAAACATCGAGATAGAGACAGAGTGAGTCAGAAAAGTCTGTGTGCTCTAGAGAAGGCTTGAGAGGTTCAAGTAAACTCCTCTGTATATGCCTGTCATGTATGAGTCTTAGATTGGGCTCATACTACTGCGACCAATAGAAGTCGAGATTTAGTAAGGAGAGTGTGTACTCCAGAGACTTGGGGGATCCAAACACAGTCTTGTTGATTTATGTCTGTTGAGTGAGACTCAAATTGAGCTCACTGTTGTTAAAACTCTACATTGAAAACATAATAGAGAGGCCACCACTGAACGCTGGACTAGGAGACGTATCCCAGGAGTATTGGGTGAACTCCTTATTAAATTGGTTGTGTTTATATGTTTTCCTGTTATGTTTTCTTTAAATTCTTCAGTGTCTGTGTATTTCGCAATCTTATCAATCCATTGCATAAAATAACATAGGCACATCCATGCACATGAGTCTGTAATACCTTATTGATTGTCGTGGATTAATTCTAGATCAAGTGGTATCATAGCCCTAGGTTGCTAAGGTTAGACAAGTTTGTGTTGGATTATGTTGTTGAATACTAACTAGGACAAAGCACAAATTAAAAGAAGGAGAATTGGTTGAAGCTAACCCCAAAATTGGAAGAGTCTATCCTTAAAGGAAAATGGTAGAAGAAAGTCCCTTGGAATCACAATCTCAGTTCATGGATAGTTTCATGACCATGAGAGCCATGATAGAAGAAATGTATAGAGAATTTAAGAAAGGTAGAGATGAAGATTCATCAAACTCCAAACAAGATAAAGGAGTAGAAGAATCTCTCCTCCATGACCATTCTAAAGGCAAAGGGAAAGAAGAAAGCTTCCCACACCTCCTAATAGCTCTGAAAATAAAAATAAAACATCTTTGATTAAATTAGATGTTAAAATTTTTGCCGATATATGATGGAGAGTTGAATGCAAAGAAGCTGGATATTTGGATTAGGAAGATTAATGTGTATTGCAGGGTGCAGAGTGTTGATTCAGACAAAAGTAAGATTTAGCTGGCGAGCCTATGCCTTGGAGGCACTGCCTTGGTATGGTGGGAAGGCAGGACACAAGCTGACATAAAGAAGCATGGTAAAATTCTTTCTGTCTAGAGTGATTTTGTTTCTGCAATTAAAAAGAAATTCTATCCACTAGCTTATATGCAGCAAGTTATGATGAGTTGGAAAACTTTTTGCCAATTAAAAGGGAAAAGTGTACAAAGTTACACCCAAGAATTTAGAAAAAGAGCTTTGATTCTAGTAATTTGTTTAGACTCACCTGAAACTCTATTGAAGTATATAGGTGGTCTACATAGCTATTTAAAGCACACCATTCTCATGTTTAATCCCACTAGCATAGATGAGGTATCTATTCAGGCTACACATCTAGAGGCTAGAGGCAAGAATGTGAACCCAGAAGTTGGGGGATCATCAAAACCTACTGCAAACAAGAACAAGGAAAAGAGAAAATAGAAATGGAAAGAGAGGAAGGAAAATGTTGTACAAAAGACCAAACCTTCATGCACTCATTCCAAGAAGGATGGGCATGATGATGAACACTGCTGGATTCTACGTCTAGAGCTGAGACCCAAGAAGTTCGATGGCAAAAGGAAGAAGACTGTTATAACTATTCAAAAATATTTGGGGTCAGACTCAGGGGATGAAACAACAATCATAGCCACATGTATAAATGTTAAAAATTATGAAGCATCTACTAGTAATTCTGCACAATCTACTAATAATGAAGAAAATGAGAGGAAAAGACATGAGCTTTTTCATATTTGAGTTATTTCCAACCATCAAAATAGTGATACTTTGTTTGGTAGTGGCTCACAAGTAAATTTAATTTTTGAAGCAATTATAAAGAAGCTGGGATTACTAACCACACCTCACAAGAAGTCATATCCATTAGGTTGGTTATGTGATAAAGCAAAGCTACAAGTGACTAGACAATGTAAACTTAGGTTTTCTTTTGGGTCAGCATTTGTACATGAGGTTGATTTAGATATAGTTCCTTTGGATATATGTGGAATTGTTTTAGGAATTCCTTACTTGTATGATAGGAAAGCCATTTTCTATAGAGCTGAAAACAAGCATCAACTCATTAAAGATGGAATTGAATATATTGTAAGAGATCATAAACTCAAGAATAATTATACTCTCATAAACTCAAGGCAGGTGAAAATAATTGTAAATTCATGCAAACAATTTTTACTAATGGTTGTAAAGGAAAAGAAACCTCATAAAACCAATATATTTGAAAAAATTGTTTCAGAATATGATATACTATTTCAAGAACCTAAAGGTCTGCCACCCAAAAAGAAAATAGTACATGATATTAATTTGCAGCAAGATGCTCCATTGCCTAACGTCGGAATGTATAGGTTGTCCGTTTTAGAGAATGCAAAAATCAAGAAGTAGGTACAGGAGCTGCTTGAAAAAGGGTTAATAAGACCTAGCACATCACCATGTGGGTCTCTAATTGTCTTGGTGAGAAAGAAAGATGGCTCATGGAGAATGTGCATTGATTACCGAGCACTGAATAAGATAATGATAAAAAATCGTTATCCCCTTCCTCGCATAGATGATCTATTAGATCAATTGAAAGAAGTTGTTTACTTTTCCAAGTTGGACTTGCATGGTGGCTACCATCAGGTCAGAGTTATAGAGCAAGATGCATGGAAGACTGCTTTCAAAATAAAGCAGGGATTGTATGAGTGGTTGGTTATGCCTTTTGGCTTAATTAATGCTCTTGCTACTTTCATGAGAATAATGAAAGATGTACTTAGGCCTTTTATTGATGATTTTGTCATTGTATATTTAGATGACATTCTTATATTTAGTAAAACATGGGAAGAACATTTGAAGCATGTAAAGTAGACTCTAGATGTTTTGAAAAGAGAAAATCTTTATGTTAAGCTATCAAAATGTGAATTTGGCAAAACATCTTTGAATTATTTGGGTCATACTGTAGGGGGTGGTGAATTGAAGACAGATCCCTCAGACATATCCCTCTAAGGTTGCAGTCATTGTAAATTGGCCTAAACCCAAATTTGCTACAAAAGCTAGGAGCTTCCTAGGAGCAGCACAACATTGGAGAAAGTTTATTTCTAACTTTTCCTTGATTGCAACTCCCTTACATTCTTTTAACAAGATTGAACAAGGTGTTTCGGTGGGGAGGCAAACAGCAGAAAGCCTTTGACACCTTAAAATAAAAGATTAGTATAACACCATTACTAGCACTGCCCGATCTTCAAAGACCATTTGAGATTGAAACGGATGCCAGTGACTATACCATGGAAGTAGTGTTGATGCAGCATGATAAACCCATATGTTATCATTCTAAGACATTTGATTCTACATTAGTGAATTATCCCACATATGATAAAGAATTGTATGCATTAGTACAAAGTGTGAAAAAGTGGAAACATTATCTAATGGGCAAAGAGACAGTTATACATACTGATCCTCAACCATTTTAATATTTACACTCACAAACTAAGTTGCAACAATCAAGACATTATAGGTAGATGGTTTTTCTACAACAGTTTCATCTTGTCATCAGATACAAAAAGGGCATATACAATAAAGTTACAGATATGTTGTCCAGACCAATCATAAATGCATCTACTATACTTAAGCATAATTCAGTATTGCATGAAAGCTACATTGAACCGCATGCTCAAGATATAGATTTTAAAGATATATATGCAACTTTAAGTCATGGCAAACAAGTAGAAGAATTGGATTATCATGTTAAGGACCAACTCTTGTATCATTTTGGAAAGTTATGCATTCCACATACTAAAAGAGTAAAGATAATTCGAGAAGCACACACTTCTCTAATATCAGGTCACTTTGGTGTAAGTAAAACAGTTGCACAGCTACAAAGATTTTGTTATTGGCCAAAAATGAATGAAACCGTTTCTAGATATGTAAGAGGGTGTACCATGTGTGCTAAAAGCAAGCCCAACAATCGAATACATTCCATTACTAGTCCCTTCTCATTCTTGGGAAATTACTTCCATGGATTTTGTTGGGGGATTGCCTAAATCTAGGAAAGGTCATGACTATTTATATGTTATTGTGGATAGGTTCAGCAAAATGTCTATTTTAATACCTTGTAACAAACAAATTACAGTTGAACAAACAGTAAAGTTGTTCTTTCAACATGTATGGGTTCATTTTGGATTACCCACTTCCATTGTATCTTATAGAGATTCTCGATTTGTTGGGAAGTTTTAGTCGAGTCTATGGGAGTTGATGGACACCAGACTGAAGAAGAGCACAACCTTTCTGCCACAAATGGATGGCCAAACAGAAGTGGTCAATGGGATAGTGATCCAGTTTCTCATAGGCTATTGCAGCAAGCATCCCAAGCTTTGGGATGAACATCTATGTTATGTGCAACATGCTTACAGCCATGCTAAACATTCTTCTACACAAGGATCTCCTTTTGAGACCTGTTTTGGTTTCACACCAAGGTCTCCCTTGGATTTTTTCTTTGGTAAATACATAACAGATGATAGACACAATGATGTGGATAAGGCAACCAAGTTCATTGAACAAATCCAAGAGATTCACCAGGAAGTATAGGAACATCTAGAAAAGAGCCAAGCCAAGTACAAGGCAAGGCATGATAAGCATTAGATTGAGCATAGGTTTGAAGTTGGTGACCAACTCTGGCTGTATATCAACAAAGATAGAATGCAAGGTAAAGGTAAGAAGCTGAAGCCAATAAGGTATGGACCTTTCAAGATACTTTAGAAAATAAGTGAGAATACTTTTCACCTTGATTTGCCAGCTTACATGCACATCTATTCAGTAGTTAATGTAGAAATATAGAGACTATTTGAACCTTCATTAATTGAAGATCCCGAAGAGCAGATTCAATTGCCTTCTATTGATGATCTGTTGCCTGAATATCTCAATGAATTACAGGAAGATACAATTCTAAACAGAAAGGTGAGAACTACGCATAGAGGGGATGTTGAGTACCTTAGGATTGGGCTCAAAGGTTCAAAACCAAGTAGTGCAAGATGGATAGAAATTGGGCAAGCAAGGAATTTGTACCCTCACTTGATTGATGCTTAAAAACCAACTTTTGGTGGTCCAAAATCTTTTTCAGTGGGAAGGTCGTGATCCGAACTGGATCCTAGAACACTCTCTAAGTTTTCACAAACTCTTTAAAAATCATGCCAAAGTTTCAAAGTCTTATAAAGATCAAGCTTATCACAAGATACCCTCGTAATAGTTGCAATTTGTGATCAGCGCGAAGCAACGAGAACCCTTAGTCAAGCGCGCAGACCGTCAGCCCCTAGTAACGCGCTACCAAAAATTAGCAAAACTAGAGGCTAGTTCGAGAAATGGGGGTAGTTTTCGATATGTGATTAGCGACAAGTCGCTAATCGCATATTGCAGGGAAAAGCTCTCAAAGAAGGAAAATACATGAGTGCTCGGACCTGAAATAATTGTAAAATGCAAAAAAATATCATTCTGATTCCATTAGAAGCAAGGTCCCACAAAAACTGGCAGAATATTAGAAGGGCTTCCATCGATAAGCATTTCAACCGAGTCCCACCCGATGCCACACAAGGGGTGCCACGCGTTCAGTGGAAGAGAGAGAAAACTGCTCACATCAGATGGGTAAATGTCGTGTTACTTATCTGCCCGATATGGACGATGACCATTGGATTTCGAGGCTCTATATCAACGACGGAGACGCAATATGATGGATGACCGATTTGATGAGGTAAAAATACAGAGTTGTATAGGATTTGAAGTCCGATATGGACGATGCATTGGTAGAAGGTCATGTTTCTCAAGAATTCTTGGAGTTAACGAAATAAACGATCATTTCGAAAATTTCCAAGAGAACTGACACTTAGTTCATTATGAAATAGGTGGCCACCTCCTTGTGAGGCGTTATATAGTGATGATTACGTAGAACAAAGGGATTTGAATGGATAGAGGCAGGGGAACCAGAAAGTTGGGAAGCAAAAATGAACAATCAAGAAGCAGACTGGCTTTAAATCCACAAGCTGGCAGAGAAAGTAGTAGGCAAGTTAAGAAAGCTAAGAGCAGAGAGAAGAAGTCGAGATGACCTACAGAAGCAAAGCTAGCATCAAGATAGAGACAGAGAGAGTTAGAGAGTTTGTGTACTCCATAGAAGGCTTGAGAGGATCGAGCGAACTCCTCTGTATATGCTTGTCATTTATGAGTCTCAGATTGGACTCATACTACTGTAACCAATAGAGGTCGAGATTCAATAAGGAGAGTCTGTGTACTCCAAAGACTTGGGGGATCCAAGTACAGTCTTGTTGATTTATGTCTATTGAGTGAGACTCAAATTGAGCTCACTGTTGCAAAAACTCTGCTTTGAAAACATAATAGATAGGCCACCACTGAAGGCTGGATCGGGAGACATATGCGAGGAGTATTGGATGAACTCCTTATTAAATTGGTTGTGTTTATATGTTTGCCTATTATGTTTTATTTAATTGCTTCAGTGCTTGTGTATTTTGCAATCTTATTGATCCGTTGCATAAAATAACATAGGCACATCCATGCACATGAGTCTGTAATACCTTATTAATTGTCTTGGATCAATTCCAGATCACAAAGTCATGCAAGAGGTTAACTTGAAACTTTGCAACCTCATTATCTTACAACTTGATGACCTCCATTCCCATTGACCTTGTGACCTCTTGTCTCTTTAAGGTATCTAGTCACGAAATTGTAGTTCTTATAGTCTCTCTATTTTGCAACTTCCGAACCTTGCGACCTTGCAACCTCTAATCTCTTCAAGATATCAAGTCGCAAAATCTCCATTCCTTTGGTCATTCACTATTGCTAACCCTAACTAGTGTGACCCTACGACCTTTCACACTTGCAACCTAGTTGTAAATCCTACATCTTGTGCCTCTAAGACCTAGTTTTTTATTTGACACTTATTGTTATTATTCATTCTATTGCTTTCATCTTGGGATCATCTATTTAAAATTTCAGGTGACATTGAACTAGACTATATCTATATATCCTCCTTCTTTGGATATATGACACCACTAGTAGTCAAAGGTTCTCACAAAAGCACAGAGAGAAGCATCCAAGGGATTGCATAAAGAATACCTCTACCATCGATATTGTTAAATAGGTAAATCCCCTTTGCGGACAGAGGCGATCCCACTAGCCCAAAATGGGTCTAGCAACAATCAATTCACGCTGCTATGCAAGTTCCTAGTTGTATACTAAAAGGTGGATTACGAAGACCAACCTGGAATCCAACGCAAATGTCGAAGTAGAGTTGACCCTCCGGCTTCCTTGCTTCAGCAGGTCACAATCCTAGCGATCCTTGCGAACGGACACCTGCACATGCAAAGACCGAGACAACTACAAGCATAAAATCCACCAAAGTACAACTATATTTCAGTCAGAAAGGAAATAAATCAAACATCATAATAGGCAATGAGATTGGGACCATAATAGCAGTCGTTTATTAATGAATAATAGGCAGAGAAAGATACAACCAAGGTTCTGACGTTGAACCTATTCTCTGGCTGGGCGAGCAGCTATGTATGCCTTGCAATAGACCTTCTCTCTCTCAGGATTTCGGCAGCATAACCTCCTTATGCTTCAAGACTCTTACTATCACTCCAGACAAGCATAATCACAACTAGCATTACTCCAGAACTCCCAGAACGCCTTGTCTAATGCATGAGGACAAACTTTTATAAATGGATAAGGGAGGAAGATTCAATGCACCAGGACGCCCATTGTGGATCGACATTATCTCCGAAAAGCTACTGAGGATAAATGTCAAGGATAGATGATGACTCTCGACCTCTATCAAATGGATTTTTCCCTCAAAGGACTTCATGATTTGAAAGGAAAAAACATATGGGTGCGCGTTTTCCAAAATCATTACCAGACTTAGTTGGCGCGAGTGTTGTTCTAGGACAGAGCGCCAATGGGCGCGCCCCTTTTTGAGGATCTCATTGATTGGCGCGGATAAGACACTGTGTACCTGCGCCAATGGAAAAAGGGCACTTTTCAGGGATAATTTGCAGAAGGTGTCTTCAGGGAACATGAAGTACATACTCAGGGGAACATAATGCAAGTGTTTTTAGGCTATTTCACTGCTCACAGGTCCCGGAATGTATCCTCCAATGTACGAAAACAGGGGTAACAGGGATGGTGACCAATGGTGACAAATTACTGTGTAACAGATGCCCCCTAAAGAATGAGGCCCGAGAGAGAGAGAGGGGTGAAATGCTTTACAAGAACACATATAGCTGCCGCCGAGAATATGCATTGAGAGATACAATTGATAGTTCAAATACATGATCTACGTGGTATGGTCGCAGCCATCCATAAGAGAGTACATGATAATCTAGATCCGTAGCATGGACGTAGCCATCTGGTTAGGATCAATGAATTGACTCAGGTATGGTCGCAGCCATCCAGTGAATGAGTCATGTATCAAGAATCATGCCTGGATTACAACAGACACAATCCAGGGTCTTGCGCTCCATCTCGACCCGAACAGAAGTATAAGTTCAAGCATGTGAACATGTGAGCTGAAGTCGAACATGCATGAACATCGTCTGATTACCAGCCAATATTGGGAACTGTTAACAGATGTGAGAGGTACCACCAATAATGACAATGGCCCTCAAGGTACTATAGGTACAATCTACGGCGTGTGAATTAGTGATCTGAAGTTGAACACCCGTAGAATCATTCGATCAGAGACCAATGATGAAAACCTCACGTCGAACACGAAGAACCTTCAATTGAGGCATGCAGGGTCTAAGGCACCGGCAGGGAGTCTCTAGATCAGCTTCCTGGATAATGAGCTGAAGTCGACAGGAAGTGACCTTGATCGAAGGTGGGCCATAGTGTTTCCCACATCATCGACATGAGACAGAGAGATAATTTTGTGAATTAAGATTGTATGAACTATCAAACGGAGGTTGTTTCTTTTCAGAGGTCAACTTCAACTGAACATATTGGCGGCACGACAATGGAATTGGCAGTATTTGACATCGATGGATCAGAGGTCATGATGACGAGGCAATGAGCAGATGAGAGGTCAAATAGGATTACCCAAACCCATGGAGGCAAGTGAAAAATGAGATGAGATATCCCCACCCCGACATGAAAGTAGAGAAGTGCCATGTTCAAGAGCGACATACTACCGACATGACAATAATTATGGTTCCCAAAATTTTCTTTTCCCCCACCATTTCTGGCGAGTACCCCAATTATTTTTAACAAGCTTGATGGGGATAGCATATGCTTGTGGTGCGTCATTTTGACAAAATTCGATGTCATCAGGTTTTAACGAGTCTGACAAAGGAAGAACTCGACGTCTTTTCATGTTTAGAGAGTTTGAAAAGACAGCAGGAAAGGAAACTCCAGGGGTGTCCTTTTTCGTAAAGTTGTGTCTCTCGGGCCCAAAAAAGTATAAAATAATGCCCGAAAGAACCGCCCAACCATTACGATCGAGGAGTAATTTTCATAAATAGTGATTTCAACCTGAAAAAGTAAAAAAGCGATCAAAACCATGTCGTTTCGTAACCATTAACGAGTTTGAAACGACAAAAACCCGATAATCTTTTTATGTTTTAACGCTCGACAAAAGAACTTAAAACGACCGCCCCTTAGTAACGTTTAATGAGCCAAGAGGAATAACTCAGAAATATTTTCCTCTTTAAACGGTCAGAAAAGAGCTGAAAGAAGACCTCCATTTTTATTCTCTTTAGCGAGTCAAAAAGGAAAAATACTCGGCAAGTTTTTCATATTTTACGAGTTAGAAAAGAGCTTAAAGATGACTTGGGTATGGGTTCATTTTTACACAAGCTTGAACCATGGAGAACTCTTCTTGGATTCGGTTTCACGTTTACACAAGCTTGAAATGAAAAACCATGCTTGTTATGAGTTCGCATGCCCCCAGCATAATGACGCAAACCGAGGTACATGCCCCCCAAGCTTCATTGCATTCAACAAAGTGGATGGAATGAAGGTTCACTTTCGAGATCAGGGAAAGACTCGACTTGTATTTTACGAGATCTTAATCAAAGACTCGATTGGGAAAGGGAGTTCTTTCATTTTTTAATGAGGTTGACACAGTAAAAGAACTATCCTCACCCTTGTTTCATTTTTTAACGAGCTTGACATAGGAAAGTGAACTATGCTCCGCACCTTTGTTTCATTTTTTAACGAGCTTGACACAAGACAAGGAACTATGCTCGGGATTCCTTGTTTCATTTTTTAGGGAGCTTGACATAGGAAAGTGAACTATGCTCTGACCAGACCTAATTTCATTTTTTAGGGAGCTTGACATAGGAAAATGAACTATGCTACGCCCGAACTTCATCATAATGAACAGGAAGTCGGGTCTTCCAAGAGTGGCGCTCCCAGTGGGAGGTCAATGTCTCGGAAGTCAGGACCCAATGCCCCCAGGACACTATGCACGACAACGGCATTGCTGGATATAGGCACGGGAGAGGTGGCCATGTAGTTGATCTAGGGTGAGACAAATGCAACTGGTGGATGAGAACCAAGAGGGAAGGACAATTTTTCCAGAGGGGCTTGTGGACGAACGAACGATAATTGATCCATTGTCACTATTCTTCCATCGTGTGGAAAGCAAACCACATGGAAAAGTGAAGAAATAAGGGCTCTCATGGCATACACATAGTCACGACCAAGGAGAAGACTGAAGTCTAAATAACTTTGGGTAACCGAGACATCTATATAGACAGTCTTGCCTCCCAAAGTGATAGGGAACTTTGGAAGGATCCCTAATGGTTGACTCGTTCCTCCATCAAAAGCGGTGAGATTTGGTGCGACAGGTACAAGCAATGGAGAACCCAAAGCTTGCCAAGTAGTAACAGGCATAAGACTAACCGATGCTCCTTCATCTAATACAGTGCCAGGCAGCGCCATATGGAAGGCATAGGCGGTGACCCAGAAAGGCACATGGGATGGAAGGGGAGGGGTAGTCAAACGACTCCAATCGAAGGAAACGATTGAACTACTTGGTGGGGGAACCATATGGTTGCCCCCTGCTCGGAAGGAACCGAATCGGAATTCTCCGGAGAGGCTGGGATGGGAAAACCATTATCAAGCTCAGGAGAATTCGATGAGATGAGAAGAACATGGGAATTTTTCTCTTCCGAAATAGAGTGGTCGATAGGAGGTGGACTCTAGTCGACATCCTTCCTGACCAATTGTTGGTCTGGAACAGATAGGGCACAGCTAGGTTCGGGAAGAGGGGCTTGGACAAGCGAAGAATGTGAACCAATCTCATTGTCGTGAGGCAACTGATCTGTAGCTGCAGAAAGACGTTGATATCCAACGGGGAGTTGGGGCGAGGGAGCTGGGAGACTTTCCAAAATAGTGGAGGCTTTATCCATGAGTGGACAAAGGTGAAGGGGATGATTGCCTTCACAAAGTCTGCAGGGGATTTGAATCTTCCCCTTTCCCTTGCCATTCCCAACTGATGAGGTAGCATCGCCGTGAGCCTCACAGGACGATGAGGGGCAGGCCGGATCACGAGACCATACTTCTAAGATCCTGGGAATGCCAGGAAAATCGTGAAGAAGATGGTCCTCCTTGCATAATCGACAAGGAAACTTAACCTTCCACAGAGGAGTGGAAGGGGGCCCGACTTCAGGTGTACTTGAGGGAACAACAGTTATATTTGTAACCTCTCCCTTAGGAGACTTCTTCTTCTTGTTCCTCTTCTTCTTCTTCTTAGCCACCTGGTTATTCGAATCGAGACTTTCACTAGGTGAAGTACAGGAAGGAGACGTAGAAGTAGGCGTCGAAGGGGAGAGGTCTACCTTAGGTTCAACATGATGTTGTTCAGGTGGAGGGACTGATGGAGTATCAGCTAACACGGTAGGGAGCAAAGAGGTTGAAAACAACCAAACAGGCAACCCGACAGTTAACCCCGGAAGGGATAACGTCGCCATATAAGGAGCACCAGCATTCCCAAGAGGAGGGAAATGGCTAGGATTCCTGTCAGGAGGGGAACTTGGGTTGGTGAACCCTGGAAAAGTTGCCATAGAAAAAGAAAACTACTCAAGTTAGCACACACAAGATCTAACCAGGTAATGTTATCGTGGTCAAATAAATTTTAAGACACTGAACTTGACCTTTTCATTTTTTAAGAGTCAAGAAAAGGACAAAAAGGTGACTCTAGTCTCCTTCGAATATTTAGTGAGCACGAAGTGACAAGACACTCACAGGCACCTTTTCTTTTAAGGAGTCTGAAAAGGATAAAAAGTGACTACTCTGGAGAACTAGGCAAGTGGTTTACCAAACAATCCATAAAACTGCTTATACACCTTGGCAATCAGATGAAAACCAAGGACTTCTCGTACTGCAGTCAATCTTCCCGAATGCTGTGTTCAGTGCATTACGGCTTGTAAGGCAGTAGACTCGGCTTCCTATGGATAAAAGGTTGTAAGCCTATAGGGGTCTCCCCATATATACGCGACGGTACGTGGGAGCCCAAATCCGTGCTAGACCATAATTGAATCACACCAGGAGGAATCACCCAACCTTAATGTGAAAACAAGAGTGACTAGGTTTAACGACACCGGAGCATGTCTCTAGCCTAGACCTCTAGATATTTGCGTTAAGTTCCAATGCGTTTTTAAGTAAATTTGGTTTATTTTACGGTTGATATTGAATTAAGTTTTGATTTCAGGTCCTACCGTATGATCTCTCAGAATTACTTAGATGCAGACTACATGCCAAAGAACATCATTTTGTTCGATGAATTCTAACTATGAGAAGGTTAGGAATTTTTCAATCAAACAAAGCGACCTCGAGCAATCAAACAACCTAATGCAACTAATGGTAAGGAAACAAAACTTTTCTTTTGAAAACACAAATCAACGAAATGTTCTTTTCCTTTTAACTATTAAATGCAAAAGATACTAGTTTGATTTTCTTTTCAATGGCACAAAGCACTTAAAATGATTTTGGGAGACAGCTACACCAAGCAAAAATAATAAAATCACTTGATGAAAAGACAGCAAAGTCCCCAAGACACCAAAGCAGTTTTCCAAATCAGAAGGAAAACTAAGGTTTATGAGCTATGTAATATAAGCTCAACAGGACAAAAAGGAATTCAAACAAGGAGGAAGCAAATCTCTTGGAACACAACCAAGACACTTTCAACAATCACCGAGCAAATGTGAAAAGAAAATCTAAAGTTGGCTGGTCAAACAAGAAAACGAGATCCCGCGGAAGGCTTGACACACACACGGCCACTAGATGCCCTAGGGCTAGGGTGTGAAATCAATAGAGAAAAGCAAACACCCGGAGGATGGGAATTACAACCAGTCAAATAAAGATTCAACACAATCCAGCAACTATAAAATTCAAGGCAGAACACAAACCAAGCAGCGAAAGCAAGAAGGAAGGCTTTGCAAAATGAAAAACAAGCAATAAACGAATCCTTGCGGAACAAGACTTCGCAAGCATCTCATAGTTTAGAAAACATAAATCAAGTCATAAACCAGGTGGAAAGAATAGGGGATAGCCAAACCAACAGGCCCAGGAGGCAAAATTGAACCAAATTCAATTCTACAGGATCAGCGCGGGTGACCCTCAGCAACAAAGCGCTGACCAAACAACACGCGTAGCAACTTTGCGCTGTCAGCGCGGAAGGACACGGATTAAGGGCGCTGGCCTTAAAACAAGGTCAGCGCGACTGTTAAATGTATAAGTGTGATGACAGTGAAGCCAAAGAAACAGATGCGCGATGTCAGCGCGACTGTTATGATATAAACCGCGCTGAGGCTAAAAAACAGGCAAAATCAAACCAAAAGCTCCCAAACCAAGGTAATGGTTTTTTAAAACAATTTAAGCATTTCCCAAAGTGAACCAGGAAATAAAAAATAGAAAGCTAATCCCCAATCTTGACAAGAGAATGACAATCAAACTCAAAACAAGGATGAACAACAAAAGACACAAGCAACGTCCCCAGTGGAGTCGCCAAATTGTTGGAAAGGTAAATCCCCTCTATGGATAGAGGCGATCCCTACTAGCCCAGAATGGGTCTAGCAACAATCAATCAATGCTACTCTGCAAGCTCCTAGTTGCAATTAAAAAGTGGGTAATGAACACCTACTTGGATTCCAGCGCTATTTGTTTGATGAAGAGATGCCGCTCTCACTCCTTCGCTCTGGTCGGTCACGATCCTCCACTGTCCTCGTGGATGGACACCTGCACATGCAAAGAGAGAACAAACACAAGCGTGAAATCTAGTAAAAGCAACTATACATCAGTCAGAAAGGATGTAATTCACATTAACCATTATAAGACAAATGAGAATGGAACCATAACAGTAGTCATCTATCTTTTATTAATCAAAAACAGAGAAAGGTACAACCAATGTTCTGACGCTGAGTCCTTCTCAAGAGGGTCCAGCCAGCAAGTCTCATAAGCATTCACCCTTGGAGGTAGATCTCCCAAGACAAACAACTCTCTCTCTCACACAAGGCAACAAGACTTCACAACCTTCCTTAAGCTCTCTAGCAATCCACACTTAACACACCAATTGCCTATTAAGAGCAGCACTAAAGCACTATGAATTCCTCTATGTCAAAAGCTATATGTCAAAAAACTAGCTGCTCATGGCAATGATGGAGGCTTATATAGGAGAAGGAGTCTCCATGGATGGTGGAAGGATAAGCTTATCTCCAAGAAAGGTGGCTCATATGATGAACAGACATGCCATAGAAGGGAGGGCGACCTTTGCAAAGCCAACAACCAGGTCTGGAGTCACCTGGAAGGCTGGCTGTTAGAACAAACTCGCCCAAACAGGATCAACGCGGGTGCATAACTGGACTAGCGCGCTGACATCGCATCTCAGTAACAGAAGAGGTTTGGTTAGCACGACTTAGTACAAGTAGAGGATGCGTTGACTATGAAATTCGATCAGCGCGGAAAGCCCATGTGCTTCCGCGCTGGCAGCGCACCAATTGCACTATAATCCGCCAGTCAGCGTGGTTATTTCAATAACAGTCGCGATGATCCAATAAACTTAGGCAAAGAGGGTTTTTGGCCATTTCAGAGAGCATGAGCATGATTGATTTGATTTCATGACACAGTAGGGAGACTGATAAGGAGACAGTGACAAGTTACTGTGTAACAGATGCCCCCTAAAGCATGAAGCCCAAGAGAGTGGGAGGGGTGAAATGCTTTACAAAACTGCTAAACCGGAACACCACCAGGAAGAACCTGCACGTAGATACAACTGATTATTTCGATTACATGTAGTCTAGGCATGGGCGCAGCCATCCAAAAGACATACGAAGAAGGTCTGTGGTATGGACGCAACCACCCAGCTGAAGAGACCATGATGATAAGAGGTATGGTCGTAGACATCCTAAAAGACTCAGGTATGGGCGCAGCCATCCATCAATGAGTCATGTAATAATGATCCACAAAATCGCAACCTGGCCCAAAACAGACTAGAACCAGGGTCTTGCACTCCATCGAAACCCGAACAAAGTACAAGTCCAAACATGTGAATACAGGAGTCAAAGTCGAACATGCTTGAACATCGTCTGATTACCAGCCAATGATGAAAGCTGTTAACAGAAGCGAGAGGTGCCACCAATAATGACGATGGTCCTCAAGGTACTATAGGTACAATCCACGGTGTGTGAATAAATGAGTCGGTGTCGAACACCCGTAGAGTCATTCGATCGGAGGCCAATGATAAAAACCTCACGTCGAACACGAAGAACCTGTCATTGAGGCATGCAGGCTCCAAGGTACCGGAAGGGAGTCTCTAGGTCACTTTCCTGGATAATGAGCTGAAGTCGACAGGAAGTGATCTTCATCGAAGGTGGGCCATAATGTTTCCCACATCATCGACATGAGACGGAAAGAGACAATGCTGTGAATTAAGATTATATGAACTATCAAACGGAGGTTGTTTCTTTTCAGAGGTCAACTTCTCTTGAACATATCGGCAACACGACAGTGGAATTGGCAGTATTTGACATCGATGGATCAGAGGTCATGATGACGAGGCAATGAGCAGATGAGAGGTCAAATAGGATTACCCAAACCCACGGAGGCAAGTGAAAAATGATATGAGATATCCCCACCCCGACACGAAAGCAGAGAAGTGCGATGTTCAAGAGCAACATACTGCCGACACGATAATAATTATGGTTCCCAAAATTTTCTTTTTTTCCCCCACCATTTCTGGCGAGTACCCCAATTATTTTTAACAAGCTTTATGGGGATAGCATATGCTTGTGGTGCATCATTTCGACAAAATCCGATGTCATCAGGTTTTAACGAGTCTGACAAAGGAAGAACTCGGCACCTTTTCATGTTTAGAGAGTTTGAAAAGACAGCAGGAAAGGAAACTCCATGGGTGTCCTTTTTCGTAAAGTTGTGTCTCTCGGGCCCGAAAAAGTATAAAATAATGCCCGAAAGAACCGCCCGACCATTACGATTGAGGATTACTTTTCATAAATAGTGATTTCGACTTGAAAAAGTAAAAAAGTGATCAAAACCACGTCGTTTCGTAACCATTTACGAGTTTGAAACGACAAAAACCCGGTAATCTTTTTATGTTTTAACGGTCGAAAAAAGAACTTAAAACGATCGCCCCTTAGTAACGTTTAACGAGCCAAGAGGAATAACTTGGCAATCTTTTCCTCTTTAAATGGTTAGAAAAGGGCTAAAAGCAAACCTCCATTTTTATTCTCTTTAGCGAGTCAAAAAGGGAAAAAATACTCGGCAATCTTTTTATATTTTACGAGTTAGAAAAGAGCTTAAAGGTGACTCGGGCATGGGTTCTTTTTTACACAAGCTTGAACCATGGAGAACTCTGCTTGGAATCGGTTTCATGTTTACACAAGCTTGAAAAGAAAAACTATGCTTGTTATAACTTCACATGCCCCCAGCATAATGACGCAAAACAAGGTACATGCCCCCCAAGCTTCATTGCATTCAACAAAGTGAATGGAATGAAGGTTCACTTTTGAGATCTTGGAAAGACTCGACTTGGATTTTACGAGATCTGAAGCACAAGACTCGATTTGGAAAGGGATTTTTTTCATTTTTTAATGAGGTTGAAACAGTAAAAGAACTATCCTCATAACCCTTGTTTCATTTTTTAACGAGCTTGACACAAGATCAGGAACTATGCTTAGAATACAAGCCGTTTCATTATTTTAACGAGGGTCATACATTAGTAAAACTATCCTCGAGACTCCTTGTTTCATTTTTTAGGGAGCTTGACATAGGAAAGTGAACTATGCTCGTACCAATCCTAGTTTCATTTTTTAAGGAGCTTGACATAGGAAAGTGAACTATGCTCCGACCAGACCTAATTTCATTTTTTAGGGAGCTTGACATAGGAAAATGAACTATACTCCGACCAATCCTAGTTTCATTTTTTAGGGACCTTGACATAGGAAAATGAACTATGCTTCAACCAGATCTAATTTCATTTTTTAGGGACCTTGACATAGGAAAATGAACTATGCTCCAACCAATCCTAGTTTCATTTTTTAGGGAGCTTGACATAGGAAAATGAACTATGCTCCGACCAAACTGCCTCATAATGAATAGGAAGTCGGTGCTTCCAAGAGTGTTTCTCCCGGTGGGAGGTCAATGTCTCGGAAGTCAGGACCCAATGCCCCCAGGACACTATGCACGACAGCGGCATTGCTGGGTATAGGCACGAGAGAGGTGGCCACGTAGTTGATCTGGGGTGAGACAGATGCAACTGGTGGATGAGAACCAAGAGGGAAGGACAATTGTGCCAGAGGGGCTTGTGGACAAACGAACGATAATTGATCCATTGTCACTATTCTTCCATCGTGTGGAAAGAAAACCACACGGAAAAGTGAAGAAACAAGGGCTCCCATGGCATACACATAGTCATGACCAAGGAGAAGACTG
>APFE031437446.1:350012-420271 GCA_000404065.3 Pinus taeda
TGATACCCACCAGAATAAGGAGGCTGGGATTGATACCCGCCCGAATACGGAGGCTGGGATTGATACCTGCCCAAGTACGGAGGTTGGGATTGGTACCCACCTAAATACTGAGGCTGGGATTGATACCCACCTGAATACTGAGGCTGGGATTGATACCCACCTGAAAGAGGATGCTGGGATTGATACCCACCTGAAAGAGGAGGTCGGGATTGGTACCCGCCTGCATGCTGAGCCATCTACTTAGAAGGTTGTCCTGGTCGGATTTGAGACGGCCCCACTTGTCCAGACGGTCGAGCTTGCTGAGTGAGGGGCTGCCCTTGCGCAACCGAGGATTGTCCTTGTTGACCAGATGGTTGCTGAGTAGTAGGCTGGCCTTGCTGTACGTAAGGCTGCCCCCCTTGCCCAGAAGGGTTTCCTTGCTGGTTTATGGGTTGACCTTGCTGTCCATAAGGTTTTCCATGGTTCCCATAAGGTTGCCCCGAAGGGTAGCCTTGCTGGGTACCAGGTTGACCTTGTTGAGCATTGGGTTGTCCCGGGTTTCCAGAAGGTTGCCCAAGATATGTAAAAGCCGGACCACTAGAGACCAGAGGTTGTCCCTGATTGGGTTGTCCTTGCTGTCCTTGTCCCGGATGGTACTGGCCGCCACCATAGCCGGTGGTACTCCAAGCCACGTTCAATGGAGCAGAAACCTCATCATAAGGTATTTCAGGCAAGGAGGTAAACAAATAATGATTCTCAAGATCATAACATGGGCCTTGCCCATCTGGGCTCTGGACATTACGCAAGTATTGAAAATATGCCTCCTCCGCTGTCATATGATCAGAAGCAGGAGGAGCACCAATTGCGGGGTGCACAACTCTAGTAGCATGCGTCGATGAACCACTCTGCGTTGGACCTCGAGATGGGCCTGCAGCAGAAGTGACAGCAGATGATGTCGTGACGGTGCTAACAACTGGAGTTGACGCCGCGACACAAACGGTCGGGTTGGATGGGACTGCTATAACAGCAGTATGGTGGACTTGGGAAACAAACGGTCCTATGGTAGGGACGATGTTTTGATCCCAAACAGAAGAGGAAGTTGCAGAGTTCATAGCATCCCTCAATGATCTATAACGCGCCGGCACCGTGACACCCAAAGGTGTAACCGTGTAGGGCGTAGAGATGATGGGGGATGACGCCGGAATGGGAGTGTCTATACTCGACATGATTGACGGGCCACTCGACACAAGAGAAGTGTCGCCCATATCGGAAGAAGCCATCGGAGATGGGACACCGATAGGAGTGGCAAGAAAATCCTCATCAGAAGGCTCCCAAATAGGGTTGTAAAAGAATTCATAGAAATCGTCCTCTGGAGCTCGAGAATTCAATGGTTGGATGCTCGGAACAATGGGAAGAGCGTCACAGACCGGAGTTTCAGGGGCAACAGAAGATGGAGACCCTTCGTCACTTGGGATAGAAGACGGAGTTGATGGATCCGCTAGGATGATCAAACAAAGGCCCTAAGCAAGCTTACGATAAAAACCTACTCAAAACTAAATGCACACAAGATCTAACCAGGCAAAGTTATCGTGGCCAAATAAATTTTAAGAGACTGGAACTAAACTTGACCTTTTCATGTTTCGAGAGTCGAGAAAAGGACAAAAAGATGACTCTATCTCCTTCGAATGTTTAATGAGCACGAAGTGACAAGACGCTCACTTACACCTTTTCTTTTAGAGAGTCTGAAAAGGATCAAGAGTGACTGCTCTGGAGATTCTAAGCAAAAGGTTTACCAAGCAACCCGTAAAACTGCTTTATACACCTTGGCAATCGTATGAGAACCAAGGACTTTACGTACTGCAGTCAATCTTCCCGAATGCTGTGTTCGGTGCGTTACGATTCACAAGGCGGCAGACTCAGCTTCCTATGGATAAAGGATGCAAGCCTAATGGAGTCTCCCCATATACACGCGACGGTACGTGGGAGCCCAATCCGTGCTGGCACCTATCATTTCACCGTGGAGGAATCACCCAACCACTCAACAGTAAGCTACCAGGTTTAAAGACGCCGGAACACGTCTCTAGTCTAGACCTCTAGATATTTGCGTTAAGTTCCAATGCGTTTTTAGATAAATTTGGTTTATTTTACGGTTGATCTTGAATTAAGTTTTAGTTTCAGGTCCTACCGTATGATCTCTCAAAAACACCTAAATGAAACTATATGCCAAAGATCATTTTGTTCGATGAATTATAACTATGAGAAGGTTAGGAATTTTCCAACCAAACAAAACGAATTCAAGCAATCACGCAACCTAATGCAACTAACAGCAAGGAAATGAAACTTTTCTTTTGAAAACATAAAACCACGAAATGTTCTTTTCCTTTCAACTATTAAATGCAAAAGACACTAGTTTGCTTTTCTTTTCAATGACACAAAAGTGCTTTTAAAATGAATTAGAGAGATAGCAACACTAAGTGAAAAACTAAAATCACTCAATGCAAACACAAGACAATTCCCAAGCACTAAAAACCAGTTTCCCAAAACGAAGAAAACAGGGCTTATGAGCTACGTGATCTAAGCTCAACAAGACACCAAGGAATTCAATGGAGGAAAGCAAGTCACTTGGAACACAATCAAACACTTCCAACAATCACCAAACGAATGCGAAAACAAAAAACGAAGTCGGCTGGTCAACCAAGAACACAAGATCCCGAACGGGAGGCTTGACACACACGACCACTAGATGCCCTAGGGTTTGAGTGTGAAATCAATGGAGAAAAGCGAACACCCGAAGGATAAGAGTTCAAAAACCAGACAAGCAACGATTCGACACACTTTAGCAATCGCAAAAGTCAAGACAAAATGCAAACCAAGCGACGAAAGCAAAAAGGAAGGCTTTGCAAAACTGAAAACAAGCAACAAACAAACCCTCGTGAAACAAGGCTTCGCAAGCAAGCGTGTGACAGCTCAGACAAAATAAAACAAGTCAAAAGCCAAGTGGAAAAAGCAGGGGACAGCCAAACCAAGAGGTTTAGGAAGCCAATTTGGACAAAAAAGAATTTTATAGGATCAGCGCGGGTGACCCCTCAGCAACAAAGCGATGACAAGGAAACGTCTGTAGCAACTTTGCGCTGTCAGCGCGGAAGGACACGGATAAAGGGCGCTGGCCCGAAAATAGGGTCAGTGCGACTGTTAAATGTATAAACGTGATGACAGGGAAAACAAAGAAGTAACTGTGCGATGTCAGCGCGACTGTTCCGAAATAAAACGCGCTGAGGCTAAAAAACAGTCAAAATCGAATCAAAAATCCCCAAACCAAGGCAACAGGATTTCAAGGCAATTAAAGCAGTTCCTAGGATGAACCAGGAAACCAATCAACAACAAATCAATCCCCAATATTTGACAAGGAAAACAATAATCAAATCAAAAAACAAGGATGAACTACAAAGAAACAAGCAAGCTCCCCAGTGGAGTCGCCAAATTGTTCGAGAGGTAAATCCCCTCTACGGATAGAGGCGATCCCTACTAGCCCAAAAGGGGTCTAGCAACAATCAAACAATGCTACTCTGCAGGTTCCTAGTTGTAATTAACAAGTGGGTAAAGAACACCTACTTGGATTCGAACGCTACGTTTGACGAAGAGATGGTCCTCTCGCTCCTTCACTCCAGCCGATCACAGTCCTCCACTATCTTCGCAGGCGGACACCTGCACAAGCAAAGAGAGAACAAACACAAGTGTAAAATCTACTAACAACAACTATATATCAGTCAGGAAAGATATAATTCTCATTGATCATTCATAAGACAAATGGGAATGGAACCATAACAGTAGTCATCTATCTTTATTAATAAGAAAATAGAGTAAGGTACAACCAAAGTCCTGACGCTGAGTCCTTATCTAGAGGGTCCAGCCAGCATGTCTTCCAAGCATTCACCTTTGAAGTAGATCTCCCAAGTCAAAGAGGTCTCTCTCTCACATACAAGGCAACAAACTCATAACCTTCCTCAAGCTCTATAGCAATCCTCACACACACACCAAATGCCTACAAAGAGCAGCACTAATGCACTAAGAATTCCTCTATCAAATTCTATATGTTCCAAACTAGCTGCTCATGGCCATGGTGGAGGCTTATAAAGGAGAAGGAGTCTCCATGAATAGTTAAAGGATGAGCTTTCCCCCAAGAAAAGTGGGTGACCAGGCGAATAGACATGCCTCAGAAAGGATGGCGACCTTTACAAAGCTAACAGACCAGTCTGGAGTCATCTGGAAAGTTGGCTGTTAGAACAAACTCACCTAAACAGGATCAGCACGGGTGAAAAACTAGGCTGGTGCGCTGACATTGCAACTCAATTATAGGAGAGGTCCAGTCAACGCGAACGGATACAAGTGGAGGGCGTGCTGTTCATGAAATTCGACCAACGCGGAAAACACGTGTGCTTCCGCGCTGGCAGTGCACCAGTTACATTATCATCCGCCAGTCAGCGCGGTTATTTTAGGAACAGTCGCGATGATCCAATAAACTTAGGCAAAGAGGGTTTTTAGCCATTTCAGAGAGCATGAGCATGGTGGATGTGATTTTATGACACAGTAGTGAGACTGACAAGGTGACAGTGACGTTTTACTGTGTAACAGAGCTAAAAGATGACTCATCTTGGAGGAATGAGTGGTATAAAATAATAACAACTGGTCCCGACCATGATGGAACTCCTCAAAACACGTAAAGGTCAAGAGGATAGCTAAGAAGGCCACTCATCACAAATGTTCCCTAGGAAAGGGTAAAAAGCCCAAGTGAAAGTGTATGATCGACCAAAGAGATGGTGACAATGGAATGAAAAAACCAAGTTTCATCTAGAAAAAATAGGCTAATAAAACAAAAATCACGAGAGGTAAAGTGGGAATGGTTTTATTTTTACACAAGCTTGAAAAATGGGAAACTATGCTTGAGAATACTTGAAGATGGTTTCATTTTTTCATAAGCTTGAAACATGAGAAAAAACTATGCTTGGAATTAGTTTTCATACCCCCAACATAATGACTCAATTCGAGGTACATGCCCCCCATGCTTCATTTCATGCACCTAAATAGACTATTGGGTACTAAAAGGTGGATGAAATGAAGGTTCATTTATGGGATCAAGTGAAAGATTCAACTTGGAATTTACGAGATCTAATCAAAGACTCAAATTGGAAGGGGATTTGTTTCATTTTTTAACAAGATTGACACATGGAAAGAAACATGCTTATGACACCTTGTTTCATTTTTAAATGATCTTGACACAAGTATAAGAACTCTGCTCTGGGAACCTTAATTCATTTTTTAAGGAGCTTAACAAAAGACAAAGAAATTTACTCTAGGAATCTTGATTCATTTTTTAAGGAGCTTGACACAAGATAAATAACTCTTCTCCGGACACCTTGATTCATTTTTTAAGGATCTTGACACAAGACAAGGAACTCTGATCTAGAAACCTTGATTCATTTTTTAGGGAGCTTGACACAAGAAAAGGAATTGGGCTCGAGGAACCTTGATTATGGACCATAAGAGGCCATGGATTTGAAGAGGTTCTCATCATATGGGAGAAAAATACTCTGGAAGGGACACATGTCAAGGTATCTACTGGAGAGATCAGGCTCTAATGCCCCCATTACATGACACACCATATCAATGAATATATTATCAGTAGATGTGGGTATGGAATAAGTGGCCACATAATTATCCTATGGTGGGGGTGATACCACTTGCACAAAAGGACCATTTAGGGAAGATGGTTGATTGAGAGTCAAATTAGGACCAACAAACGGAAGCTGATTAATGGCCACGATTCTTCCTTCATGTGGGGAACATATCACACGAAAGAGAGAAGAGGCGAGAGCTCCCACCACATAAAAATAGTCATGACCAAGGAGTAAATTAAAATCCAAAGGGCCTTGGACAACCATCACATCGATATAGATGATTTTTTCTCATAAAATAATAGGAAACTTAGGAAGGATCCCTAAAGGTTGACTGCTTCTTCTGTTAAAATCCAATAAATTCCGGGTAATGCGCACAAGCCGGGGAGAACCTAAAGCTTGCCAAGTAGTTGAGGACATAATACTAACCAACACGACTTCATCTATGATTGTTCCAGGTATAGGTATATTAAAATCCTGTACTATGATCTGGAGGGCACATAAGGAGGAAGATGATATCCTGCAAGTTGACTCCAATCAAAGGAAGTGAGCATACTACTTAGAGGGGGTGCCATGGGAATGGGAGAACTTCCCACTTGCGTTATAGGAATGGGAGGATCGTCCCCCTGTACCATGGGAATGGGAGGATCTTCCTCTAGTTCATTGGAATCTTAAGAAACAAGAAGAATCTAAGCAGTATTAAGTTCACTCTCTATGAGAAAGGTACGATCAACTGAAGGTGGAATCGAGTCAACCATTTTCTCAACCAATGGTTGGTCAAGAATGGACTCATGGGATTCACTTTCAAAGAGGGTGGGATTGATTAGAGATGAATTCTGATCAATCATTTGGTCAACTAGTGGAGGATCAGGGGAAATATTTCGATAACCAGTTGGAAGACGAGGCTGAAAAGCTGTAAGATTGTCCAACACTTTTGAGGCTTCATCCATATCAGGAGAAAGGTGAATAGAATGATTCCCTTCACATAACCTACAAGCAAGTTTGACTTTACCCTTTTTCCCATGGACCTTACTATTACTAGTTGAGGGTTTTTCACCAGCATGAACTCTAGAGGCTGATGACGAAGGCCGATGTGAACCTATAGACCACACTTCCAATACCCAGGGAATATGAGGAAAATCTATAAGAAGGTGGCCACCCTTACATAACCTGCAAGGGAACATCACTTTGTGGGGCTAATTGGAAGGTTTCTCCACATTAATTTCATTTGTAGAAATGGTTGCTTGGTTTTCCCCTAACTTATTTTGCTTCTTCTTCTTCTTCCTCTTCTTATTCTTCTTATATCCCTAGTTACTAGAATCAAAACTTTCACTAGGAGAAGAGGGAGAAAGGGATGAAGAAACAATAGGTGAAGAAGACAAGGGGTCAACTTTACAATCGACATGAGGTTGATGTTCTTCAAGTGGAGGAGAGCTTAGTTGAGAAGCAGTTTGGACATTCAAAAACATAGGGGTTAAAAGCAACCAAACTGGAAAATCAATGGCAAATGTGGGAAGGGACAACATTGCCATATAAGGAGCACCAACATTCCCAAAAGAGGAAAAATGACCAGGTTTCCCATCATAGGGGTCCCCTTGATTGGTGGAACCAGGAACTATTGCCATTAGTCTCAACCTAAGATCTACTAAGGAGTATTTCCACAGGAAGGATGCTATTCTGCAGTTGATTAATTGATTTTATAAGTCAAAGATACAAAAAAACAAAGGGGTACATAGGCTAAAGTGTTTACCAAGTTAACGTGAACTGTAATATACACCTTATCTAACCAAGGACTTAACATATGACATCCAATCTCCCCGAATGTTGTGTTCGGTGTATCACGATATACAAGGTGGAAAACTCAACCGATGGACGGATAAAAACCTATAGCGAACTCCCAAAATATACTCGATAGTTTGTGGGAGTGCAGTTTGTAGTAGTGTTGTCTAATGCATAACCATTCGATGGGAGTGTTCCCATATACCTTTCATGATTGGAGCATCATCCAATATACCCCAAGGTATATGGATAATGATCTTATACACTTCCGTACGTGGAATGAGATTTGATCCCCGAGATTCAATGCTACAAAACAACGACAACTCCTACGTTTAACGATGCGGGAACATGTCTCTAGCCTAGACCTCTAGATGTTTGCGTTAATGTTACAAATGCACCTTAGGCTAATTGAGATCAATTTTAAAGTTGATCTTGAATTATGTTTCGGTTTCAAGGCTAAAAAATCAATGTCACCCGAACACACCTACGATGCAACTAATATGAGAAAAAAATTTCTTTTTATTTTCAATGAAAGCTATCTAGTGTAGGGAAGAAGTGAAAAGTTTGATGCAACAATCAAATATGCAACCAACAAGAGATTCCTAATTGTATCTTTCAATTTCACAATTCCAATGCAACGACAAAAAAGTAAATGAATTTTAATTCATTAAAGTTCACCTACATGATTTTTTTTTAAATGATTGAAGATGCACTTTACAGCTTTCAACACCAAGCAATGTAATCTATGCTCAATGACAATCTCAAAAGAACTTTTCCAGTGAAATGTAATCTAATGAAATTTCCATAAGTAATGATCAATTTTGAGATGAAGCCTTAAAAAATGCAAATGCAATTTATTTTTGGTTTCCAAAAGAACTAAAATGGCTTATTAGACATCAAATTAGTAACATATACAAGCAACAAAACAGTAATTTCAATTACCCAAAGAACTAAAGATTCAACCAAAGTTCATTTTCACTACTTAAACATGGGACAAAATTTTTCAAACCACAAAGAATCTAACAAAAGTAAGTCAAAATTCTATACACAGACCAAGAGAAAGACTTTAGATATCAATACATTCCAGATCTTTTGTCAAAAGCACTAAAAAAAATCTCGTTTTTCTGACCAACGCGACTGTAATGGTCAAAATCCAATGGTAAAAACCCGTGCTGACAATGCTCAGTTTCTTAGGAAAAAGGGCACTGGGCAAGAAAAATTTAGGAGAAAACAAACAAAGTTTAACATAGACCTAAATTTGACACTCTAACCACACACCACTGAAAATGTGGATCCAAGAGCAATCAAAGTTATGGATCACTAAGAGGTTGGTCAAACCTATTAAAAAATACCAAAGACAAAGGAGGCTTGAAGGGTTATGTACTCCCCAACAGATTTAGCATTTTGTTGTGCAAGCAATCCTTTCCATAGACATAAACAATCCCTCTAGTCCTATGCAAGGATCTAGCAACTATAGAAGACAACTACATGAAATCTTTCCTAATTCATACTAGAAAATACAAAGGAGGATAGATCTCCTACCTCTCTCTGATGCTAATATCCTTGATGTCAACCTTGAATCTTTGGCTTCCAAGCTCACGATCTCCTCTTCGCTGGTGTAGATGAGTGCCTGCAAGAAAGATCAAGTGGAGACAACAAAAATATACTAAGCATAACATTTTATAATACAAATTATGTAACAGATCAAGGAGCATTATAATAAATGGACAATAGTTGACACATTTATGGAAATAAAACATATATTTTATTATTAATAGATGCAAAAGGTAGCATTACAACCAATGAAGGCTTGATGTTGGAAGCCTCCTTCAAGTGAGATTCCAAGTTCAAGCCTTAGCGTTAAAACACCTTTTTCCTTTTAGATAGAGGAGGAATGACCTGTTACAGAGTTTTTTGAACCCAACGTTTCAGACTGCCAAGTGAGTCCATCATCAGGGGAACAATTGGGAATAATTAAACACTTAGGATGTCAACCAACCATTAGTATATGGTGGGAAGTTAATTTATAGGGAAGGAGAGGGAGTTGAGGATCCATGAAAAGAGGGAGGAGTTCCAATCTCAAGGGAGAGATCCATGGAAAGAGGATTTAGTGCAATGAATGGGAGGTCTCGTTCCAATCTTCATCTACCTGAAACCACATTGTCATTCTCTAGATTTCTAGTAAGAGAAGCTTCTCCCCCATTTTGTGAAAAACTGACTAAAGAGGACTAGCGTGGATTTGCCTAATAAAAATCACGATGGTAGTGCTAGACATGTATAATGAAACAAGTTATTAGCACGAGACACTAGCTATGAAAAATGTGGCGGGCTTGCAAAACAAGGTTTTTGACAAGTTCTTCATAATTCTTCCAAGGCAGGTTTTCTTCCTTTTCTTCAAGGATATTCTGTTGATTACCACAATCATGTTTCATGGTTAATACATTTTTTGCAATGACTTTCATCACTTGGCGACACTTGTGACACTAACTACACAAATTATGACACTTTAGGATGCAAGACTAGGAGTGTGACAAAATATTGTATAACAGATGCCCCCTAAAGCATGAAGGCAAAATGAGAAGTGATGGCTGAAGTGCTTTACAAGCAAAGGAAAGGACTTCGAGAACCACAATTAGGAGACCTAAAAATCACACATAATACAATATATCTAACATCTCTGATGTAAGTATGCTTAAAGTGTAAGCATATTACAATACATTGATCCATGACATGGACACAACCATTTGTAGAGAAATGATCATATTTACAATCATGAATACTTAAAACTCCATGTAGCCTAGATTTATCAAACGAAACCCAAGGTCTTCATCTCTGTCTTGATCCAACCAAAGTATGAATCTCACCATGTGAATAAATGGGTTGTATTCGAACATGGTAGAAACCACCTGATTACCGACCAATGATGTAAGCCATTAAAAGGCATGAGAGATACCAACAATGTTGACAAAGGATCTCAAGGTATAACAACACAATCCACGAGTGTGAAAAATGAAGTTGAAATCAAACACTTGTAGAATTATTCGTCAACGGCCAGTGATGTGAACCTATCGTCGAATATAAAGAGCTTGCCATTGAGGCATGCGAGCTCCAAGGTATTTAAAGGGAGTTCCTAGATCATCTTTTCAGATAATGAGTTGGAGTCGAAAGGAAGTGATCCGTCAAAGGAGGGCCATAATGTTTCCCACATCATCGAAACAAAACATAGGATTTTGCACAGTTGGCAAGAGTGATTCAGGATTGCTACAAAAAAAGTAAAACAGGGTATAAGTGACTGAATTTGAAGATGGGACTTCTCTTGAACATGACTTCGGAATTTGGAAGAATTTGACTAAAAATAGGATCAGAGGTCATGGTGACAACAAGATATAATTAGATGAGAGGCAAATGGATTCCCCAAACCCAGTAAGGCAAGTGACAAAGTGAGGATAACCCAAACCCAACACAAGATACATATAAGTCTCATGTTCAAGAGCGACATGCTGCCTTTCATACAAAATACAAGATATATGTTTCTTTCCATTTCACCCTACTATATATAGCGAGTACCTCTTTATTTTTAATATAAATATTGAAGAGGATACCCTATGCTTGTCGTATAAGTTCATCCTTCATATGAATCTATCCTAGTATTTATAATGATCCCTAGGTAGGAGTAGATCGGTCTCGTCATGGTGAAAAGTCCTTCGTTGTTTTAGTTTTACGAGTCTGACGGAGGGGTAAATCAACATATTTTTCATGTTTAGAGAGTTTGAAAAAGAGGCGAAAAAGGAAACTCTAGATCTCCCTTTTTGCAGATAGTCTCTTAAGTTCGAGAAGGTAGAAAACAATACTCAAGAGAACCTCTTAGCCATGTTCAACTAAGGTATTCCTTCTTAATAGCTAGTCTATCTTAAACTGAAAAAGGGTTAAACTTATACTGAGTAGATGTCTTTTCATTTACTTTTATGAGTTCAAAAAGACAAGTTCTCGACAATATTTTCATATTTTTAGAGTTTGAAAAGAGCTGAAAGAGGACTCCTCTTGGAGGAATGAGTGGTATAAAAGGATAACAATTGGTTCTGGTCATGATGGAACTGCTCAAAACATGTAAAGGTCAAAAGGCTAGCTAATAATGCCACTCATCGTAGATGTTCCTCTGGCAAGGGTAAAACAACTAAGTTAAAGTGTATGATCGACCAAAGAGATGGTGGCAATGGAATGAAAAAAACCAGGGCCCATCTAGCAAAAATAGGTTGATAAAAATGGAAATCATGAGAGGTAAAGTGGGAATGGTTTCATTTTTACACAAGCTCGAAACATGGGAAACTATGCTTGAGAATAATTGAAGATGGTTTCATTTTCTCACAAGCTTAAAACATGAGAAAAAACTATGCTTGGAATCAGTATGCATGCCCCAAGCATAATGTCTCAATTCGATGTACATGCCCCCAAGCTTCATTTCGTTCACCTAAATAGACTACTGGGTACTAAAAGGTGTATGGAATAAATGTTGATTTCTGGGATCAAGTGAAGGACTCGACTTGGAATTTATGAGATCTAATCAAAGATTCTAATTGGAAGGGTATTTGTTTCATTTTTTAACGAGCTTAACACATGAAAAGAACCATGCTCATGACACCTTGTTTGATTTTTTAATGAGCTTGACATAAGTACCGGGACAATCTCTAAGAAGGTGGTCACCCTTACATAACCTGTAAGGGAACTTCACTTTTGCAGGGTTGATTGGAAGGTTTCGCCATACTAGGTGCCTCTATAGCAATTGTTGCTTGGTTGGCCCCTTGCTTATTTTGCTTCTTCTTCTTAGTCCTCTTCTTTTTTTTCTTAGCTCCCTAGTTACTAAAATAAAAAAATTTCACCAAGCGAAGAGGGAGAAAGGGATTAAGAAACAATAGGTGAGGAAGGCAAGGGGTCAAATTTAGGATCAATATGAGATTGATGTTGTTAAGGTGGAGGATAACTTGGTTGAGAAGAAATTTGGATATTCGGAACCATAGGGGTTGAAAACAACCAAACTGGAAAACCATTGGTAAATCTGGGAAGGGACAACATTTCCATATAAGGAGCACCAACATTCCCAAAAGAAGGAAAAGGACCAAGATTCCCATCAAAGGTGTTTCCTTGATTGGTGGACTCAGGAACTGTTTCCATTAGTCTCAACCTAAGATATACTAAGGAGTATTTCCATAGGAAGGATGTTATTCCATAGTCGATTAATTGATTTTACAAGTTAAAGATACGAACAAAACAAAGGGGTGCCTAGGAAAAAGGTTTTACCAAGTCACCATGAACTAGAATATACACCTTAGTGAACCATGGACTTAACATACAACATTTAATATCCCTGAATGATGTGTTCAGTGTATCACAGTATAGAAGGTGACAAACTCAATTACATATGGATGAATAGCCACCTATAGGGGACTCCCAAAATATACTTGACAGTACGTGGGAGTGTAGTCCGTAGTAGTGCTGTCTAATGTGTAACCATTAGATGAGAGTATTCCTATATACTGTCCGACATACCCCAATGCATGTGGAGAATGATCCTATACACTTCCGTACATGGAACAGGATTTCACCTCAGGATGCAATGTTGGCAAACAACGACAAATCCTATGTTTAATGAGGCCGGAACACGTCTCTAGCCTAGACCTCTAGATGTTTGCGTTAATGTTTCAAATGATCCTTAGATTAATTGAGATAAATTTTAAATTTGATCTTGAATTATGTTTTAGTTTCAAGGCTCAAAAATCGATGTCACTTGAACACACCTATGATGCAACTAATATGAAAAAAATTCTTTTCATTTTCAATGAAAGCTATCTAGTGTAGGGAAGAAGTGCAAACATTGATGCAACAATCAAATATGTAGCCAATAAGAGATTCCTAACCAGATATTTCAATTTCACAATTCCAATGCAACGACAAAAAAGTAAATGAATTTTAATTCACTAAAGTTCACCCACATGATTATTTTTTTTTAAATGATTGAAGATGCACTTATCAGCTTTCAACACCAAGTAATGTAATATATGCTCAATGATAATCTCAAAAACACCTTTCTAGTGCAATGTAATCTAATGCAATTTGTAGAAGTAATGATCAATTTTGAGATGAAGGTTTAACAATTGCAAATGAAATTTCTTTCTGGTTTCCAAAAGAACTAAAAATGCTTATCATACAACAAATCAGTAACACATGCAAGCAGCAGAACAATAAATTTGATTACCCAAAGAACTAAAGATTCAACCAAAGTTCCTTTGCACTACTTAAACATGGGGCAAACTTTTGTAAATTGTAAAGAATCTAACAACAATAAGTCAAAATTATAGGAACACAGAGAAAGATGAAGAATTTAGAGATCAAGATATTCCAGATCTTCTGTGAAAAACCCTAAAAAAAAGTCTCATTTTTGTTATTAGCGCGACTGTTGTTAGAGTAGGTTAATTTATTAGTTGAAGGTCTTCGAACTATTATTTTGTTGTCTTGTAGGGGGCCAAATTCATAAGCATTATCACTGTTATAAGTTTGACCTTGTCATGTCTAGAGAGTCATTATGAAGTTTGGTCATCACCTTGATCATTAAAGTTAGCCATGTGAAGGGGTGTTTGAGCATTGAAATTTTTTATAACAAGCCGGTGAGTCAGGATATTGAGTGTTGATAGAATGTCTACTTGATCATGGTGTCTACAGTTGAAGGAGTGATGTCAAAGCAATATAGTCATTAAAGTTCCAATTTCTTCCCTCTTTAGACATCATATTTCATCCTAAGTCTCCATCCTCTCTATTCCCTAATGGTCATCATTTCAAATCATAGCATGGGCATGGTTTAATCTTGTTTTCTGGAGGTTATGCACAGAATCAACAAGGTGAGGAGGCACTGAAACTGTTTTGTCAAATGCAGTGGGAAGGCATACTGCCTGATGGAATTTTTTTATCCATTTTTCTTGGTGTATGTGCAAGCCTTGCATATTTTAAAATAGAGAAAGGATGATACACCATTATATCAAGATCACCCATCTTCTCAGTTTTGTTCAATGCAATTTCCTCTAAAATTGATTGTTTTGGTCACCATTTTTGCAGAATGGTTTATGACCAAATGGAGCCAAATTTAGAAAACTGGAAAGAAGTTTTTATCAATAACATACCGAAGAACAATAAATTATTCCATATTTTTCACAAGTGTCACAGATCGGGAGATTTGATTGCATCTTCAAAGCCTATTTTTTGGACTACACAAAAACACTATGTTTTAGTCACCATTTTGCAGAATGGTTTCTGACCACATGAAGGAGATTTTTTGAAAACTAAAAGATGTGTTTCTAAATTAAAGGGAAAAGGAAAATAACCTCTTCTATATTTTACAAAGGTGATACGTATCGGTAGATTTAATTGCATATTCAAAGCCCATTTTTCGGACTGCACAAACACTCAGTTTTAGCCATGGTTTTAGAGAGCATTTTCTAGGAAGCCGGGGAAGAATTCAGGGAAACTAAGAGAGGTTTATCTTCAGAAAAATATAATATACAATAACCTCCCTCAGTTTTTACATATGTATTACTATTTGGGAGATATGGCATGTTGAATATCCACTGCGCAGGCCATGCTCACACCATCACACACATGTTGGAACAAATAGACCTATCAGGTTTTCAAGAGGCTGACATGGAGTATATGTGGCATCCATATCACCTCCTAAGTAGCTCTCCACGTTCCATTTCCAATAGCTCAAATTTTTGGAGCCTTTTGTACACTCAAAAAGCAACTTTGTGATTTTTGCTATTTCTCTTCATGCTGAGCTTATTTAGAGATATGTTGGTTTATTATTTAGAAAAAGTTTGTTTTTAGGAGACAAAAACACTTTTATGTTTTATGCTTTTGAGGACAAGTATTTTAAAAACAACAGTTTTCCTCCTTTTAAGTTTTGAGATCAATCCCTTGTTAGATCAAATATGCATTGAATTTAGACACAGTGACCTCCTATGTATGAAAATATATATTTTGATGAATGAAGACAAAATAGGTTGTTGATGGTTCAACATTACTTTGCTATAATTTTAAGAATTTATGTGATTTTGATCAATTCATGATACAATACTTATGTCTTGAGGGTTATCGATTGCACCGTGAAAGGATTCTTACGATATAATGTTTGAGATTATCTTTGTTTATTGCTCAGTTATTCTATTGTCTCCTTGTGTTATATGAGTATTATGATTTCAGTTGACTTAGAATTCAGTTAAGTTGCTCTTTTCAACTATTTTCATGTTTCAGTTGCAAATGGAATGACATATACTCATGCATGTTATCTCTTTTGTCTATCATTTCTCTCTCATGTAAAAACAATATTGTTTTATTTGCAAAGGAAGAAATTCCCTGTTTTGTTTTAGTTTATCTCCTCTATACTACAACCTGTCATTGTATCCCAATTCATGCTTAAAATCCCTTGTAATAGATGTTAGTTTACTTGCATAAGTGAATGAATTAAAGGACAAATTATCACATGTTATTACCTAGCTTACCATTCATACTTCAACCAACAATTTTCAAATTCCCTTTCAAATATGGTCTTTGCTGAAATTTGTGTTTTAAATTCTTTATATTTTTTGAGTGAGGGAGCCCCCTCTGGTTGAAGAATACTAGTCTATCAACCAAAAGAGGTCTATTGTTACCCCTGATTTTCTCCTTTCAGCCTCGAGAAAACTAGGGGAGTGATAACAACTATAATGGTCAAAATCTGTGCTAACAGGGTCTTCAACACTATTGTAATGGTCAAAATACACGATGACAACACTCTATTTCTCCGGAAAAATGGAACTGGGGGAGAAAAATTTAGGAGAAAACAAAAAAGTTGAATAGAGACCTAGATTTGACACTCTAAACTACACACCACTGAGAATGTGGATCCACAATCAATCAAAGTTATGGATCACTAAGAGGTTGGACAAACCTATCAAAACTAGGGGAGTGATAACAACTATAATGGTCAAAATCTGTGCTAACAGGGTCTTCAACACTATTGTAATGGTGAAAATACACGATGACAACACTCTATTTCTCTAGAAAAAGGGAACTGGAGGAGAAAAATTTAGGAGAAAACAAAAATGTTGAATAGAGACCTAGATTTGACACTCTAAACTACACACCACTGAGAATGTGGATCCACAATAAATCAAAGTTATGGATCACTAAGAGGTTGGACAAACCTATCAAAAGAGACCAAAGACAAAGGAGGCTTGAAGGGTTATGTACTCCCCAATGGAGTCACCATTTTGTTGTGCAGGAAATACTTTCTGCAGACATAAATGATCCCTCTAATCCTATGGGATGATCTAGCAATTATATAAGACAACTAGATGCAATATTTCCTAATTCATACAAGAAAATGGAAAGGATGATAGATCTCCTACCTCTTTTTGATGCTAATACCCTTAATGTTGACCTTGACTCTTTGGATTCCAAGCTCATGATCTCCTCTTTGCTGGTGTAGATGAGTTCCTGTAAGAAAGATCAAGTGAAGACAACAGAACTATACAAAGCATGACATTTTCTAATATAAATGATGTAACATATCAAGGAGCATTACAATAAACTGACAATAATTTACACATTTATGGAAAGAAAAAATATATCGTATTATTAATATATGAAAAAGGGAGCACTACAACCAATGAAGCCTTGATGTTGTAAGCCTTCTTCAAGTGAGATTCCAAGTCCAAGCCTTAGCCTTCAAACACTTTTCTCCTTTGCAAATGGGCAACAATTGGGCATAATTCAACTCTTAGGATTGCAACCAACCATTAGTGGATGGTGGGCAGTTCATTTATAGGGAAGGAGAGGGAGTTGAGGATCCATGAAAAGAGGGAGGATTTCGACATCTCAAGGGAGAGATCCATTGAAAGAGGATCTAGGGCCAGGAATGGGAGGCCTTGTTCCAATCTTCATATACCTAAAACAACATCATTGTTCTCGAGCTTTCTAGTAAGAGAAGCTTCTCCCCCATTTTGGGAAAAATTGCCTAAAGAGGACTAGTGCGGATTTGCCTGATAAAAGTCACGCTGGCAGTGCTAACCTGTATAATGCAACAAGTTATCAACATGAGACAGTGGTTATACAAAACACATTGGGCTTGAAAAACATGGTTTTTGGCAATTTATTTAGAATTCTTCCAAGGCAGGTTTTCTTCCTCTTCTTCAGGGATATTCTGTTGATTATTGCAAGCATGTTTCATGGTGAATACATTGTTTGTGATGACTTTCATCACTTTGCGACACTTGCAACAATGATGAAACAAGTGTGAAACTTTAGTATACGAGACTGGGAGTGTGACAAATACTGTATAACAGTTGAGGTCTTAGCTCAAGTTTCTTCTACTATTTCAACTCTCGAGGTATTGTAGAATTGTCTTACCCAAAAGAGGTCTTTAATAGTAGTTTTTAGAGGGATAGATCCTTCATATTCAAATCTTGTTGTCTTTAATCATGAGAACCACACTGGCATTCATGATCCAAGTTGTCATTAGGAGTAAAACTATTCACCAAACCATCGTGGATGAAGGTGCTTTGACTTGTATCATGTTGTTTTCATGTTGGAAAGCTATTGGTTCTCCATAAATCAATTAGTCATCCATCACTCTTAAGGTTTTTGATGGAAGAGGTTTCAAACCTTATGGGATTTTGAATTCATTGCAAGTAAAATTAGCTAGCCTAATGGTCTCAAAAGAGGTTGAAGTTATAGATGGACCTTTGGATTATAACCTCCTATTGGTCTGGACATGGATTTATGCCTTGGCAACCATGGTCTCAACCTATTTTAGGATGATTTCTTTCCATCACCATGGGGGTATTGTGGCCATTGATCAACTTGCCTTTTTGGTAGTAATTATCAATATAATGGAAGCACTACACTTGTGGGTGAATCCCCACAACCTTATCAACATGTCCAGGTAGGATTTCTTAAAGATTCCTCCTTAATGGGAAATTTTTTGCTCCCTCCTAACATTCCCAATTTGGTTGCCCTTTGGAATATGATTTCCTTTATTCCATCTGACCCATGGATAGTGCTTGGTGTTTCTAACATTGATACATTCGACATCCGTATGCTGCTCAGTCCCGTTGAGCTTGACTATGAAGTGATTTATTCGGTTTGTTTAGTAAGTTCTTATCTCAATTACTTAATAAATTGGGTTGATCATTGCCAATATTTTGGTTCATATTTTGACCCTTTCACTGGTACATTCTCTACCAACAAAAGCATCATGGAAATCACAATGTCAAATGAAGCACCATGGGACGATAATCATCAGCTCTCTGCATTACTTGAAACCCTTGAGTAGAATCTTGGAGATGTTTATTCACCCAATACTACTGAGAAATTTAAGGATTGCATATCCATTCATCACATAAATTTTGAGAAAAAATTAGCAAATATTGAAGAGACCATTCCTCTTGATATTTCAATTAAACTGAGAGTTATTGAAAATGTCCATATCAACACATCTTATTCTCCCGATGAGATCAAGATTTATAAATCCATTTTCCAAGAGTTTCGTGATGTTTTTGCTTCGACATATGAAGATATGCTTGGTATTGGTTCGAATATTGTGGTACATGAGATTAAAACTTATTCAGATGTTAAGCCAATTAGACAAAACCTACATCTGGTTCACCCTAAGAAAGCTGCTGTGATCAAAGCAGAAGTTGAAAAACTTTTGGATGTTGGTGCTTGTCCCAAAGACAACTATCCAACCCTGTTCATAGACCAAATTGTTGATGACTATGCCAGAAGTGAATTTTTTTCTTTTATGGATGGATTTTTTGGTTACAATCAAATCAATATACTCTAGTAGGATCAACATAAGACTTCATTTATTTATCCATGGGGCACGTTTTCCTATCGTAAAATACCTTTCGGTTTGAAGAGCGTTCGTGCAACTTTTCAAAGGGTTATGAATTATGCATTCCATGATATCAAAAATATAGTACAACCCTATTTGGATGATTTAATTTCCCACTCCAAACATCGTGAGGATCACCCAATCCATCTCAGGGGGATTTTCCTACATTGTCAACATTACAACATAAGATTGAATCCGCACAAGTGTGTATTTTGTGTCCAATCTGGTAGACTTATTAGGTTTGTTGCATTGAAACAATGAATCTGCTTCGATCCACTTAAAGTACAAGTGATTCTTGATTTTCTTGCACCTTCCTCACTGGTTCAATTACAACCCCTCCAAGGGAAGGCAAACTTTCTACAAATATTTTTCTTGAACTATGCATAACTTATGAAAGGATTTACACACCTATTGAAAAAGGGATTCCCTTCCATTGGGATGATACAACCCAAAAGGATTTTGATGCCTTGAAAGATGTCCTAGCTTAAGAATCATTATTGTATCTCCCTTACTATCAACAAGACTACTTTTTTTTTTTATATTGCTACATCTGTTACCACCAGTGTTATGGTGTTGGTCCAAGAAGATGACCTAGGAGATAAACATCCTATATATTATTTGAACTGAATTTAAATGACACTAAAATCAAATACTCTTAAATTGTCCAGATATTTCACCCACTATATTCTGCTTCGAAAGACTATGGTATTTTTTTATTACAACCTAATGGCTTACATTTTTTCACGTCAATTGCTGGGGGGAAATACTCTAAATGGATCATTATTCTCTAGGAGTTTGATTTGGAATTTGTCAAATCCAAATCTAAGAAGTGCTTAGCCTTCATTGAACTGATATGCAATCTTCCCTCATGTGAAATTGAGTCGCCATCCAATGATTCTATTCCCCATGAGTCATTGTTTTTTATTGATTCCTCCAATCCCTAGTATGGAGATGTCATCATCTATCTCCAAACCCAAACTTTTCATCCTAACACCTCTTGCTCTGATCAACGATGCATTCTATACTAGGCTCGACATTACATTATACTTGGAGACACTCTATATTGTCATTGTGTTGATAAGATCTTCAGATGGTGCCTCACTCATGAGGAGGCTAAGAAAGATTTGACCGAATTTCACATTGGAGCATGTGGTGAAAATATGTCTGGCTATGCCACCACCCAAAATATTTTGCATGCTGATTACTTTTGGCCAACCATGTTTCAAGATTGGATTCTTGCAGTCCAAAAGTGTCATGCTTACCAGATTTATAGTCGTAAAGCCCATGATCCACCTACTCCTATGCATCATGTTATCATTGTTGGACCCTTTCTGAAATGGGGCATTAACTTCATGACTTGTAACCCTCATTCAGTCGGGGGGCATGGCTACATTATCGTGGTTGTAGATTATTTTACTAAATGGTCCGAAGCGATGCCTACATACAACAACAATGACAAAACAACTACATTATTTCTTTTCAGCCATGTTATTACCAGATTTGGTGTGCCACAAGCCATTGTTACAGACCATGGTAATAATTTTCGAAATTACATGATGTTTGAACTTACGCCAAGTTGTGCCTTTAACATGATAACTCAGCTCCTTACTACCCACAAGCCAATGGGCAAGTATAAGTCATTAATAAGGTTTTGAAAGTGATAATGCAACACATGATAAGGATTTATAAGAAAAATTGACAACTCATTCTTTTTTCTGCTTTGTGGGCATACCAAACATCGGTATGAACCGTGACTAGATTCACACCCTTTTAGTTTGTGTATGGTCTAGAAGAACTTCTTCCAATGGAATTTGAGATTCCATCTTTAAAGCTTGCCATCGATTTTCTTCCCACAAATTTCACAGAAGAAGAGCATTTCTTGCATCTATCTCGCTTAGATGAGACTTGACGTGATGCCGCAATGGCCAATGAGGCCTGTTACACAATATTTTGTCACCATCCCTGTTACCCCCTCTCCCACATATTGGAGGGCCTATTCTGGGACCTGTGAGGAGTGACATAACCTGAAAACACCTGCATTGTATCCCCTTGAGTATGTACTTCATATGCCCTGAAGACACCTTCTGCAAAATACCCATAAAACTAGCCCTTTTTCCATTGGCGCTGTTCCATAGTGTATCACTCGCGCCAATGAGGGATATCCTCCAAAGAGGGCGCGCCAGCTGTCGCTCTGACTCATAGTTGCACTAGCGCCAACCCAGTTGGGTAAAGTTTTTAACAAACCAACTTGCGAAGGTTCTTCCTAACCTATTCATGAACTAATTCCAGTTTGAGTTAGTTCAGTTGGGCTTCAAATCTCCATAGAAGGGAATTAGTTCTCCACCTCTCATGGAAGCTTCCTAAAGATAAGGACAATCCCATGAATCTTGTGGATGATCTTATCTCCTTCTCTTATCTCTATATAAGCTTGTCTCTTTGCCTTTGACAAGCTAGTTAGTAATTCTACTCTTCAAGCTCCAAATTCTAAGTCCCAAAGTCTGAGAATTGCTAAGCTCATGCTACAAGAGGCCTTGTTCATCCCCATAAGGCTACATCTTCAATGAGGAGATCTTTGTCCAAGTAACCAAGGAGAGAGAGGCTTGTTCCCCATTCCCTACAAGCTTTGAAAGGCGTGTGTTGCTGATCACCCAGCCAAAGGAGGATTTGACGTCAGAACTTGGATGTATCTTTCTTTGTTATCAATAATAATAAACAACTATCATTATGGTTCCACTCTTATTGTCTTTATCATGATGTTTGAGTTGTATCATTTCTCACTGATACATAGTTGCATTTCTTGGATTTTATGCTTGTATTTGTGTTGTTCTTTGCATGCTTCACGAGGATCGTGAGGATTGTGACCAGTTGAAGCGAAAGAACGGGAATGACGATTCTTCTACAAATACTAGTGTTGGATTCAAGGTAGGCCCTCATCATCAGTCTTTACTTTGCAATTAGGAACCTTCGTGTTAGAGTTGTTTGATTTTTGCTAGACCCCATTTAGGCTAGTGGGATCACCTTTGTCCGCAGAGGGGATTTACCTACACAACAATTTGGCGACTCCACTGGGGATTCGGCTTTTTGCCTTGTTTGCTTGTTTTGTCTTGTTGTTTGATTTGTAAACTTTAGACAGAGCCTGAAGTCTGGCTAGATAGCCTTCGAAACACTATTGCTCTGCATTAGCATAGTAGATCAACGCCACTTCAGTCCATCTCTGGTTTGGTTTACGAACTGAACAACTTGGAACTTGCCTTGTTTCTTGGTTATTTCCTTGGTTTCTCCTGCTTGTTTAGCTTTCTGGGTTGAATGCCTGTGTTGCTTCTTGCCTCTTGGTGTACTTAGGCATTGTTGATTTGGCCTTGGCTCTTTTGTTTTTTATTTTTCCATAGCAAAATCGGCTGGCGCTAGTTTATAGTGTGACAGTTGCGCCAGTTGGCGCAAGTTGCACACTTACAACCTACGCCAATTCCTGAAAGGCGCTTGTTGTAGCCTGACAATCGCGCCAGGCCTGTAAACTTTTGAAGTTTGCTTGGTTGTGAACTTTTTGAGCTTGGGTTTTGTCCTAGGTACCTTTTCCAGACTACTTGAGTGTGTTGGAGTGTGATTTGACTGGCTTTGATCGTTACCCTTTGGGTGTTTTCTTTTTTCTATCGATTTCACATTTATAGCCCTAGGGCATCTAGTGGCTTTGTGAATTGAGCCTTCCTCAGGTGTTTTGATCTTTTGGTGGCCCGGTCGACTCTTTATTTGCTCCCTTGCACTTGTTTGGTAGTTGTGAATCATTTTTTTGTGTTATTTGGGTGACTTGCTTGGTCTTCACTTGAATTCCGCTTCGTCTCACTTTGAGCCTAGATTACACGGCTCACTGTTGTCTTTGGGATCTTTTTGGTTCTTTGGATGTTTGGTTTGTGATTTGAGGAATTGAACGTGCTTGTATTGGATAGAATTTGCTTGTGTTATTTCTCAAAGTTGTTTACTGCATTTTGCCATCATCGAAAAGAAAAAATATCTTTTGCTTTGAATTAGTTAATGAAAATTGGAACTTTTCATTTTGATTAGTGGTTTAGTGATCTTAAAGAAAAGTTGATAATTTGCATTATCTGCATTAGGGAAACTCTTTGTTGTTTTGTGATCGTTTTGTTTGCATGAAAGCTCTTCAACTCTCTCGTAACTAGCGTTCATCAAATGAAATGACATGTTTTGGCATATAGATTGCATCTAGGGAATTTTGAGAGATTACATATGGTAGGACCTGAAAACCGAAACCTAACACAAGATCGACTTTAAAAAAAACCAAATAAATCTAAAAACGCATTGGAACATAACACTCACATTCTAGAGGTCTAGGCTAGAGATGTGCTTCGGTGTCGTTAAACCTAGTCACTTTTGTTTCCACTCAAGGTTGGGTGATTCCTCCTTTTGTGACTCAACTATGGTCTAGTACGGACTTGTGCTCCCATGTACCGTCGAGTATATGGGGATACTCCAGTAGGTTATCATCCTTGATCCATAGGAAGCCGTGTCTACCGCCTTACAGCCCGTAATGCACCAAACACAACATTCGGGAAGATTGACTGCAGTACGGAAAGTCCTTGGTTTTCATATGGTTGCTAAGGTGCATATGCAGTTTTATGGATTGTCTGGTAAACCCCTTGCCTAGTTCTCCAGAGTAGTCACTTTTTGATCCTTTTCGGACTCCTTAAAAGAAAAGGCTCACTTGAGAATTTGTCACTTCGGGCTCACTAAACATTCGACGGTGACTAGAGTCATCTTTTTGTCCTTTTCTTGACTCTTTAAAAATGAAAAGGTCAAGTTGTGTCCTAATGTCTTAAAATTTATTCGACCACGATCACGCTTACCCTGTTAGATCTTGTTTGAGTTAGTTTTGAGTAGGGTCTTTCCCCATTAGCTTGTCTAGGATTTTTTGAATTTGATCATCTTGGTGGATCCATCGATCCCGTCTCCCATCCCTAGTGACCAAGGGTCTCCTTCTTCTGCCGCTCCTGAGACACCGGTTTGTGGTGACACTTTTCCTGTTATTCCAAGTGTCCAACCGTTGAACTCTTGTGCCCCAGAAGACGAGCTTCACGATATGTTTTGGAACCCTGTTTGGGAACCTTACGAAGATGACTTTCTTGTAGCGAGTGAAACACCTGTTGTGTCAAGTATTGAGACTCCTATCCCGGCCACATCCCCGGTCATATCCATGCCCTACACTGTCACCCCTCTCGGTGTTACAGTGCCTTTACGCTATAGGGCTTTGAGGGATGCCATGGGCTCTAGGAACTCCTCTTCAGGTACCATGTGGGATCATAACATTATTCCCACTACGGGATCTTTTGTTTCACAAGTTCACAATACCGTTTTCACGTCAGTTCCGACCAATCCGACCGTTTGTGTTGCATCTTCGACTCCCGTTTTTAGTGCCGTTACGACATCTTCGATCGTAACTACTGTTGCTGGTCCGTCCTGCGGTCCAGTACATAGTGGTCAATCGACACATACAGCCAGAGTTGTTCATCCTACTGTTAGTGCCCCACCTTCTTCTAGTGCCATTCCAGCAGGGGGGGCATATTCTCAATATTTGCATGCTGTCCAGAATCCAGGCGCGCAAGGCCCTTATTATGACCCTATAGGTCATCATTTGTATACTTCCTTGCCAGCTGAACCCGCCGTTGAGGTTTTAGTTCTGTTGAATGTCGCTTGGGGTACCACTGGTTATGGTGGTGGCCAAATCTGTCTGGATCAAGGGCAGCCGTACCAAGGACCATCATATCAAAGTCAGCCATCCTACACGCAGCCTAATTATGGGCAGCAATATTATGGCCAAACCTATACAGGGCAACCTGGAGGCCCACAAGGACAACCCTCCCGGGGAAAACCTTCGGCCTATGGTGGTCCGTATTTCACCTATCTTGGGCAACCCTCTGGAAACCAGCGACAACCTTATGCTCAACAAGGACAACCTGGAGTCTAGCAGGGATACCCTTCGGGTCAACCCTACGGGAATCCAGGACAACCTTACGCGCAACAAGGACAACCTAGAATCCAGCAAGGGTGCCCTTCTGGGCAGGGTGGTCAGCCTTACATGTAGCAAGGCCAGTCCACTGCTCAGCCTAGTCAGCCATCTGGACAGATTGGTCAACCCCAGGGTCAACCAACCGTTCAGTCTGCTCAGCCATTTGGTCCGCAAGGACAACCCTCGGTTGTACAAGGACAACATAACACCCAACAAGCTCAATCTTCTGGGCAAGTAGGTCCATCCCAAACTCAACCAGGGCAACCTTCTGGCCAGGTGGCCGAACCTCAATCTTCCCAAGGACATCTTTCTGGGCCTACTCAACCGGGCATGCCGATGGTCGTTGCTTCTCAAGCTCAACCCAGTTTTCAGCCCCAGATTCAAACTGGTCTCCAGATGCAAGGTGGGTTTCAATCCCAACCTTCTTACCAAGCGCAGCCTGGTCCCCAGGCTCAATATGGAGCCCAACAACCGTATGGATACCAGCAACCCCAGGGGCAAGCTCAGTTTGCCCCATATCAAAATTATCAATAGATGCAGGTTGCTCCTTATCAAAATTACCAACAATAATATGTTGCTCCTGCAGGTCAGTTTGGTAACTAATGGGGCGCTGGGGGGCAGATCCAGAGTCAATCGTCCGATTATGGATATAACCCCTATGGATAGAGTCCCTACAGATAGGGTCCTTTTGGGCCTGGTCCGTCCAGACAGAGTCAGTGGGGGCAACCAACAACTGGTTGGAACTCTAGCCCTACCTCGTATCCACAACCGCAGATGTCCTTCAATCCTCAGCTACCATTCTTAGCAACGTTGGAACTGCGAGATGTATCTAAATTAACCAATGATCCTATCTTGCATAATCCATACTGGCCGCCAGTTCCAACCAAGATACCTGACGATTGTCCCAATTTTGACGGCAAAGCTGGAGAGGATCCTCAAGCCCATGTGATGACGTATCACCTTTGGTGTTCGTCGAATTCATGGCTTGACGATTCAATCTGGCTCCACCTGTTCCAAAGGACTCTCACCAGCTCGGCTGCTAAATGGTACATTGAGTTGACCCGTGCGTCTTTTCAAGATTTCAATTCATTGGCAATGGCATTCCTCACTCATTTTCAGTTACCCATTTGGTATGAGACGGGAACGCATCTCCTTACGTCTCTCAAACAGGACACGACCATGCACATCTCTGATCATATACATGAATGGAGACGGCGTCGTTGGTTGATCAAGTTTTGGATTCCTAATCAACTCCTAACCGATTGGTTCATGAAGATGGCCTTCAATGGAATAAGGCTAGAGTATGCCTTGGAAGTAATCTCAAATTGGGAAGATGGCCTTCAATGGAATAAGGCTAGAGTATGCCTTGGAAGTAATCTCAAATTTTGTTACATGGAAGGACTGTATGGCAATATTGGATGACAATGAATTTATTGAATATGTCAAGATAGATATTCCAAGACTACCAACAATTGATATGTAGGACCTTGCACAGTGGAAGAAATATGTAGCCAAGGTGAGGATAATAATCTTGTAGGGAGTACCGAATCATATTATCTTGAATCTCCATGGGAAAGAAACTTTGTTCACGATGTGGAAAGCATTGACATAATTGTTTGAGAATAGTAGTGACCATAGGAAGCTGGCGCTCAAGGATAAACTTCAAAGTATCAAGATGCATAAGAGTGACACTATACCATAGTATCTGAGCAAGTTCAAATAATTTCATGATGAAATGGGTGGGGCTAGTGTTACTATCACTGAAGATGACTTGGTAATCCTAGCCCTTTCGGGCCTTCCCAAGAGCTAGCATAACTATCAAGATTTGGTGAACAAGAGGGAGAAACTATTGAATTGGGAGCGCTTATGGTATAATTTGGTATAGGAGGAAATAAGGAGGAATACCAGAGATAGGATTTCATCCAAGGGTGAGGATGAATAAAAATTTACATTGGATGGAAAGGAAAAGAAGGGAAAAGGGAAGAAATCCCAATCCAAACCAGGATATAGTCAAATGGGAAAGAAGAAAGACTTGTCAAAAATTCTTCTATTGTCATGAATTTAGGCACTATGCCATGAAATTTCCACACACGAATAAAACTAAGAAGAAATCAATATATTAGTAGGTGAAGCTTTGGATTCATAGTTCAATATTAAATTTAGCCTCATTGCATGCATGACCAACACAGTGATAGGGAGCGTGTGGTACTTGGACTCAGGTGCATTGTTCCACGTGACAAGGTGTAGAGATTTTTTTAGTGACCTGGAAGAAAAATATTTGTATATGCACATCGAGATGGAGGACGAATGAAGGTATAACATGATCAGGATTGGTACAATCACCTTTCAGAGGGAGTTGGCCTCCCCCTCAGGCTCAATGATGTCATGTTCGTTCCGAGCCTAAATAAAATTCTCATCTCTGTTGTAGTTTTGGAAGATTGTGGTTATGATGTGATCTTCAACAGAGGAAAGAAATTCCTAAGACACATAGACATGGGATAGGTGAAGAAGATTAGGGTTTGTGTGAAGAACCTATACAAGCTAGATCTGGAGGATTGTGTTTCATTGAGCACAAAGGCAGAGAAGTTGCAGAGTTGCGATATCGGTGAAATTTGGCATAAAAGACTTGGCCGTTTGCATCATGGCACTTTGAAGATCACAAAATAGATAACCATAGACCTCCCCAAGGTAGAACTTGAGCAAAAATATGTATGCAAATGATGTACTTTGTGGAAGTACACAAAATCCACATTCCATGACTAGGACAACAAAGCACATGTAGTCTTAGAAAGGATCCACTCTAATGTCTGTGGAACTTTCTTGACAACCTCCACTATAAAGAACACATATTTTGTCATTTTTAGTGATGAATTCTCACAAAATTGATGGATCTTCTTCATGTGGAAGAAGTATAAGACATTCTCCAAGTTTGTAGAATTCAAGGCACTGGTTGAGAAAGAAATGGGCAAGAAGGTGAAGGCTCTCAGGAGCGATAATGGAGGTGAGTACGTGTCGAATGAATTTAATTTTTTTTGTGCAAGAGAAGGCATTTGATGAAAGTTGAAAAAAGCACACAATTCACAACATAATGGGGTGGCTGAGAGAAAGAACAATAACACTGTGGGAGGAGTGAAGGAGATGTTGCATGAACAAGGCCTACCTATGCATTTATGGGATGAGGTATGCAACACAACAATCTATTTGCAAAACCAAAGTCCTCATCGAATTATGGGCATGATTACACCAGAGAAGGATTTCTCAGGGAGAAATATAGATGTGTCACACTTTGGCATTTTTGGAGCCTCTATTTACTATCATTTCTTAAAATAATCAAGGAAGAAGCTAGAGCTCATAGCAGAATTGGTGGTATTTTTGGGTTACAAAGAAACTCCCCACAACTATCGTGTGTACTTTCCATCCCTTAGAATGACAGTTGTGTGAAGGGATGTAAAATTTAATGAAGATAAAGGAATGTGGTGCTCTCTTGAGAGGGAGCTTCAGATTCAACCAGAAGAGGATATTTTAATCCAAATGAAGAGCCTCAGGAAGTTGTGGAGTAGCCACAAATTGAGGAGCAGAGAGTGGAGACATACACTAAAGAAAAATTATCCAGAGAATGTAGGAAAATAACCATGGAATTTGATAGACTTGTGTAGGATGTGAGGGAGAATGTGGGTGCTCCCTCAAATCAGTGCAAATAGAGAAGGTCACCAACTTAGTACACTAGCTACACACCTCTAATGACTATGCTTATAGAGACTCAGCCGTCCTCTTTTGAGGAAGTAGAGAAACCTATATGGGTTGATGTAATGTTGGAGGAATATGAATCAAATGTAAAGAACATTATTTGTGAAGTGGTCCCAAGACCAACAGATAAATTAGGTGTGGGTTCAAGATCAATCTTCAAGGTAAAGCATGCAATAGATGGAAGCATAGAAAAGCACAAAGCCATTTTTGTGGCCAAGGGGTACTCTCAAGTTGAGGGGTTTGAGTATGAGGATACATTTTCTCCTACAACAAGGTACTCATCCATTAGATCAATTATTTCTCTAGCTGTGCAAATGTGGTGGAAGATCCATTAGATGGATGTAAAAACAACATTCCTCAATGGAGTTATTGAGGAGGAGGTGTATATCAAACAAGAATTTTGATCGAGAGTATCATCTGTATAGACTCAAGTGAGCATTGTATGGTATCAAGCAAGAACATTATGCTTGGTACACCAAGATTGATAGCTATCTCATTGGTTTGGGCTTCACCAAAATTGAAGTGGATGAAAACCTCTATCATATCTTGGTAGAATGTAACTTGTTGATTATTGTCTAATATGTTGATAATTGATTTTAATTGGTGATAAAAAAACTGATCAGATTTGCAAGGAGGACCTTGCAAAATACTTTTAAATGAAGGACATGTGTCTCATGCACTACTTCCTCATACTGGAAGTATGGAAAGGTGATGGGGAATTGTCTGTCTCTCAGGGCAAGTATGTCAATGAGATACTTTAGAGGTTCCACATATATAGTTGCAAACCCATGGAGACACCTCTAGTGACCAACTAGAGTAAAGAGGATGCCACTTCACGTGAGGAAGTGGATTCTACTATTTATCAGTAGTTGGTGGTTTACTAATATATCTTGTGAACACATGATCATATATGTGCTATGAAGTCAAACAATTGAGCCAAGCTATGGTTAGACCAACCAGATTATTTTGGAAGATAGATAAGCATGTTCTATGGTATCTTAGAGGCACTACCTAGTTATGACTATGGTATAGACAGACAAAGGGAGTGAAGCTATGTGGCTTCATAGATGCAGATTGGGTGCGGAGTCCATCAGACGAAAGAGCACATCAGGTGGAATTTTTAGTGTTGGGTTTACAACGGTTTCTTGGTATAGCAAGAACCAAATATTTGTGGCACTCAACTTGGTAGAAGTAGAATACATGGTTGCCATTCAAGCAACATGTGAGGTGATCTAGATGAGAAAGATACCTATTGGATTGTTTGGTCAGATGATGGATCCAACTATAACCTATTGTGATAATCTTAGTTGCATCAACCTCTCTAAAAATCCTATTTTTCACGATCGATCCAAGCATATAGATACCCAGTATATCCATTTGTGGGATTGTTTGTAGAGGCAGATAACATTGTTGCAACACATTCCAATAAAGGAATAAGATATTGACATTTTGACAAAGGCCTTGTCGAGAGGGAAGTTCGAGTTCCATAGGTGCAAGATAGGGGTGGTTGAAAATCCCTTTCTTGATGAGAGGGAGTGTTGAAAAATGTAGCAAGAAATTCTCAATTTGATTTTGCCTTGATTAAATTGAGAAAATTTGAATTTTCACATCAGCAAACAACAAGGATGATGTTAACTTGTGTGACATGGTTTGTTTCACCTAGGTTACTTAGTAAATTTGAGTTGGATGAGTTAGAGTTCAGTCAAGCATGTGTCATTTCTAATTTGTAGAAATCAAGGTCAATTATCTCAAGTTTTTTTCAGCTAAGCTACTTCCAACTTTTGGAGGAACTAGTGGAAGGTCAGTTAAGCAATGGGACTTCATTCAAACTCAATGATCATACAAATAACTAATTAATCAACCCAAAATAGCTAGTGCATCTAGATAATTCGAGTTCTATGAGCTCGGTGGAGATTCCAAGGAAATGTAACATTAGTTATAGACTATTCTTGATTGTACAGGTGTTGCATGCAGTCAGATGCTCAACCTAAGAAGTTGCATAATTAAATTTGAGAAATTTCCTAAAGAATAGGGGCCCAATTCCTCAAGGAAGAATGCAAGGAAATAGGAGTTGGATTAGACGAAAAATTTGACTAAGGCTAGGTCATAGGCCTTGAGTGAGAAGAGAGATAGGCTATGCACTTGTAGGGTGTGGTCAGTTGTGAAAAAAATTTGTAATACATCTCTATTCATTTGATTAATGCAAGCATGCATTTGAGTTTTTAGCAGATTTCTTTCCCCAAATAAAAAGACTTGTTGGATCTATGTTATTTCAACTTATTTCTTCTCGAATGTTTGATACTTTTGTTCTAAATTGTGAATTAATGTCCACATAGAAGTAGAGTAGGTTTGTGTCTTGTGATTTTGATTAAAACTTCATAAGTAGTTGCAAATCTACAACCTAATTTCTACAAGAAGTGTGTCAATCGTTGTCCATATATGGAAGTTATGCTGCTCAGAAGTTGAACTTCTTGTTTTCACCACCATAATTCGAGAGGATATCGCATTAGCCCCCATTATTCATGGGAAATAGGATAGCCACATGATTATGGTGAAAAGACTCTAGAAGAGTTCATATTGTAACTTTACTTAAGGGTTGAGGTAGTCTAACATAACGACTAGTAGGCTATTGGGTTTTGTTATAACTGAGCCACTAGGAGGCAAAGGGTTTTCACTCTTTTAAGTGCATTTGTTTCATAACTTAGAAAAAATAGCCAAGAGGGATATGAGGTAGAACCCACAGAAAGGATATAATGTGAACACTAGCAACCCATCACTAGAGAAATTTTGAAGTCTAAAATGCCACCCCCAAGGAATATTATAATAGTGGAAATAATAAAATAAGATTAGATTACATCATCAAATTTTAGAGGGAAAAAAGAAAAAAGTATTTTTTTCAACTTGTATTCTCAATTTATCTCCCTATAGTTTTACTCAAATTTCGATAAGAAGCACTTGTTGGATTAATTCCTCACCCAAGGAGTACCCATCTTGCATACTTTTGATGGACATGAAAAATGAGAAATACATGAAAAATGTGATTACAATCACGTTTCTTCAAGTATTTCTCATTTTTTATGTACCAAGGTCCATCAAAAGTATGCAACACGGGTACTCCTTGGATGATGAATTAAATTTTGCATCCAACAAGTGCCCCTTCATGAAAGTTGAGTAAAACCATTGGTAGATAAGTTGAAAATATGAGTTAAAAAAGTAGTTTTTAATTTTAATTTTATTTTTCTATATTTTTACTTTTTCACTACAAAAATGGTGAAACAACCCCCATGGTTGACACCACCATAGTGAATCCTATTGGATTTTATAAAGTTGATTTTGGTTGTACATTTTTGTTTTGAGGCTCGTTTTTTACCTCAAATTTTCTCTAATGGGGCTACATGCCACACTTCTTTATACTCGCAACCATATTTCCAAACAGAAAAAGAGAATAGAGCAACCTCACCTTCCACCTGGTTTTTCCTACCAAAATGGTTTCCTAGAGAAAACATTGTGTCTAATGTGTGTGTGAGATTTTATTTTTCTATTCTCTATTTTCTACATAAATTTTATTTGCATGCAGACACTATTTACATCAAAATATATAGATCTAGAAATCTAAGAAAGATGTAATAATGGAGAATTTCAGATTTTAAATATAATATTATTATATATGTTGTGATGAACTGTCTAGTGGAATATCCATGACATTTTATGGATCATTTCCGTCCTTAGAAGCATCCTAGTGCTCCTTCTACTTTGTTCCACTACATTACCCTTTATTCTGGCCTATTTTCTCTAAGTATTGTTTTTGCACACAAGCCTCATCCAAAGATATAGATTTGAGTAGCATCAATTGATTTAGCAAATGGGTGTAGACTGTCGAGATACTTGAGGAGTACATTTGGGTTCTTTGGCAAGATACCCAACATGTGTAAATCATGTTTCTAAATTACGTGGTATACTCTTGTATACTTTTCCCTTGCTTATGCCTAAAGTAGTGTCATTAGATCCATTAGTCCTCTACATACATGATAATGTAAAATTATGACTTTATGAGGGTTTTAAAGTCCCCCTACTTGGTCACTATAGGATCTCCCTCCAACCTCAAGATATTGGTGTGGTTTTCCCACTAGGTCAGGGCATGGCCCTCTAATTTTAGTTACGAAAATGAAATATTTTGTTCCTCTTGTATATGATGAACACTAAAAGAAACTTCTAATTTTTGCAACTAGTGATTTAGCTTTAGATAATTGATCCCACCTTGGTATGGATTGATATAAAAGTTTGCTTCCATTTTGAACAGGGACTATGAATGGTTCATGGCACTTGAATTGGGTTGATCTTTTTCCAGTCCTTTCTTCAGCTTGTTCTTTGTTCCTTCTTGATCTCTTAATCTCCCTTATTATCGAAAATCTATGCTAGAAAACCCATCTTCTTTGAATAACTCAAGGATATTGGTCATACCACCATAAGGAGATTCAGATTATGGTTTATATATGCAACTTTTACTTCCAATAGTGAAAACCTCTCCTTTGCAGGATCACGAGGGTTATTCACAAATTCGTAGACCATGATTGAGATTTTATGAATTTTTACTTGGTTGATCTAGATCCCCTGCAAATATCCACAATATACCCAAAGAAACTTACTCTGATACTAATATAATCTATTAAATGGCATGGATATTCCACTATATAGTTCATCACAACAGATCTAATAAAATTATACTTAAAAATATGAATTCTACATTTTGAGGGTTTATTTCTCTTTATATTTATGGATTTATAAATTATTGTTTATCTCATATGCATGAAAATTATAATTATGTAGAAAATATAGAAAAATCAACTTAAAAAATTCATAACCAAAATTGACATAAGATATAACTTGGGAAACCCTTTCGACAGAAAACCTAGCTTGAAGGTGAGGTTTCTCCTCTCTCTTTCTCTCGATAGAAAATGGATACAAGTACAAAGAAGTAAGGTTTGTGGTTTGTTAGCTACTACAATGCAAAAATCCTCTGTGTGTGGTATCTCCCTATCCCATTCGGCTACTATGCTCATCTATGGAACAAAAGTACCTCGAAAAAAATGGAACCCCTTTTCCTCCTAGTGGCATGGTTATAACATATCCCAGTAGCCTACTAGTGGTAGGTTTGATTCCTTCAAATCTTAACTAGAGTTACAATATAAATCGTTCTAGAGTATTCTTCATCATGATCATGTGGATAGCCCCTTTTCCATGAATAATAGGGGTTGATATTGCATCCTCTCAAATTATGGTGGCCAAAATAGGAATATAAATTTTTGAGTGGCATACCTTTTGCATACGAACATTGATTGAGGTTTTTCTTGTGCCATTGGAAAGGTCTCTGTGTGAAGAATATGAAAAAAAAGGTGTCACACTAAAGTAGTAACATTTTATCCCAAAAGACATTATTTGATACCTCAAATTATTCCCAAAGGTTTCAGACCTCAATTTTCCAAACTAGCTCGATCAATAAAGATGGTCTAGTTAGCTGATTTCTCCACTTTTCCCACTCTAAAAGCATTGAGATGGATGAAAAACAATATAACAAACCAATGCGAATCAATAAAACACTCTAAATGTTCTTTTGGGGATTCAAATGTTGAATACTTAGGTCACACTATAAGCCAAGATGGAGTACATGTTGATCTCAAGAAAATAACGGTTATGTAAGATTGATCCCATCACAAAATCCTAAAGATCTTGTGTGGATTCTTAGGACATATAAGATAATATAAGAAATTTGTGAAAAATTATGGGAAAATCGTTGCTTCCTTAACTTCACCACTAAAAATGAATGTGTTTGTTTGGAATGAAGCTATAGAAGAGGCCTTCTCAACTTTAAAATACATCATGTGCAAAAATCTAATATTAGCAGTACCATTTTTAGTAATATTTTTATCTTAGAATGTGATACTTTAGGTAGAGATCTTGGACTAGTACTCATGCAAGAAGGGACCCTTTGTCATTCATTAGTAAGGAGTTATGCAACCATAATATGGGTAAATCCTCATATGAGAAAGAAATGGTGGAAATCACGTATGCCATAGAGACCCAATTCCCATACTTGATCAATAAATCATCATGGATATTATACTAGAACATTTCATCTGAACAAAGTTTATAATATTCTAAAATTTTAGATTATGCAAATTGTCTTTTCTTTAGATATAAAATTAATTAATTACTAGCTTTGGATATAGCCCAACAAACCCAATACAAGAAAAAACCCATTAAGAAGGTGAGGCCTATGCAATGTTTTTTTTGCTTCAGTTATAAAATGTACATATAAAGGAATGGGAACTCACTTTGGATTTATATTTCAACATAGTAGCTTGAAAAAATATTATAGAATCCTATTCCTCCTATTTTACGCTCACATAATACCACTCCCATGTGTTTTTCTAAACTATGGAACAAGATATAATGATAAGGAATGAACCCCTTCTCCTCCTAGTGGATTGGTATTTAACATAGTCTGGTAGCCATTTAAGAGTATACTTTTTACTTCTTTAACCCTCAATTATGATAATGTTATAGATGTGTGGTCGTTGCGACAACGATCCTACAAATTTTTTTCCTATGTCAACTTTGGAGCTTATGACAACTGTAGTTTCAAGCCCCCTTGCATCATCAAGTTATTCGATTTATTATTTGTGTTTTCTCCTAGTGTCACATTTTCCTGAGCCAATGTTTCCTAAGCTTCGTCACTTAAATGTTAGAAGCGCTTGATTTAGTTAGTCCATGGTTAGGTTAACTCATGATATTTCTTGACTTAGAATATTTCCTTCTCGCCATGCACACATTTGAAAAACACTAAAAAACATTGAAAAAGAAAACAAAAGCAAGAAAATCACTCATAAAAGAAAAAGCACACCCTAAGTTGGTTAAGACATGCGATCAACTTGGGAATTCTCCTTTGGGTTGAATAAGTGCACCCTCCTTGAGTGCACTCCTTCATGTTGAGCAAGTGCACCCCCATGATGCACTCCTTCATGCCGACAACATGCACTCTTCATGGATGCGTGCATGTTCCATCTTGTTGCATGTGTGTGCACTCATAGAAAATAGGGGCCCACTTAACTTCCCTTAACTAATCCTTTTACTTGTCAACAATTGGTGCTCATGCATGAATCCATTTTTCATGTAAACTTATTTAAATAAAATCAGTTAATTATTGATTTACATAATCATTCCATTTGACTTGGGCACACAATTGGGAATCAAGAGACTCTTCATCAACCGACACTACTAGTAGGTTTTTCATGTCAAATATCTTCAGTTCCTTTCATGTTTTTACTGTTGTTATTGCTTTTCTTGTTGTCGATTCTTTTCTTTTAAGTTTTTTCGCTGGCATTTATGCTCAATCTTCATTTTGCAAGTGTTAATCTGCTATCACATGCAAAAAACCCTTCACATTCTTCAAACCTTTCATTTTCCACCATGAATGTGAAAACAACTATATAACCGTACATATCTTTATTTTCCTCATCTTATCATAAAGTCTTGTTTAAAATTGTTTCTAAGCTTCCAATAGATAGAGAACACTTCTTGAGATCAAATCCTGATTAGTTTCGAAAATTACACCCAAAATGACTAAATTTTCCTCTTGAGTGCACTTCTTCACCAAGAAGGACTATGCTCTTCCTTGAGTGCATCGCGAAGGCACAAAGCATCTTCCTTAGACCCTTTGGAGTGTGATAGTGTGCCCTCTTTTCCTTTGAGTGCATTAGCACATTGTGAAGGAATGAATGCTCTCAAGCCATTCCTACATCCCTTAAGAGTGTGAAAGTGTGCCATGCCTTTCTCCTTGAGAGCATGAATGCATGATGAAGGCCTGAAGACCCAAAAACTTAACCCTTCAACCCTTCAGAGTGTGCCAATTTGCCTTTTATAGTTTTCTCTAATTGCTTGAACACATGAGCACACTGCAAAGCCATGAATGATCCCTTACATCAATTTATGCTTTGAAAATGAGCCCTCCTAGTTTGCATGCCTATTTTCTCATGTGTGCAAATTACTTTTTGGTATCGTTCATATATTTTCATGTCTAATCACATTTGATGGTTATTTGCATGTTATTTAACCGTATTACTACATAGTTATGTTTCTTTAAGCTAATCTTGTCATTATGAGTGTGCTTCCACAAATAGGTGTTCATGCTACAAGTATTGTCAATCTGTCATCATCCATTGGAGCCATGTTTCCTTGCATTGTGGTCTCCAAAGAAATATTAAAAGCAAGCACTGATGAACCTGTCCAAGTTACAAAGTAAAAAATTACCATATATGCAGACACCCAATGATTTATTAATAATACTATAGAGGTCACATGGAACAATATATATAACACATTCATGTAGGAAAGTTTTGTTGAGGACTTAGAAGATGTGAATGCATACATCAAAATCAAGAAGTCCAGGATGCATAGGATCACATGCACTTTCCTGATCATGCCATGTGTAGAGGTGATTGAATGGATCATTATACATATGGATGACTCTCACCTTGTTCTTCGCAATGAGAGTGATGGTCATATTTCCACCTATTATGGTGAAGACATGGAGACATATTATAAGATGCTTAATCCCACTAAATATGAAACTGACAACTTCTACATGGGATGGGCTAACCTCGACACAATTGAAGTTATCAAAGCATGGTGTCGATAGCCTACCAATTTTTTCCATCACCCATTCGCAGTCTATTCGCCAAAGATTATAATAGATGTATTTTAGTACTTGATAGCCATGAATTATCAGTTGTATGGGCACAAGAACTCTAAGGTGTTTGAAGAGAACTATGTATACACACTCAATATAGTGGTAATATGTGGGAAAGATTTCAATTAGTCAGATATATTTCCATATGAGTTGTAGCGTCAGGTGGGGCAAGCAAAATCATCTTTGAGGGCGAACCAAGCACCATAATTCTACATTTCTACATTTCTCTTAGATGAAATTTGCACATAGTATGCATTCCCGGGAATGAACTAGAATTGGAACCTTGAGGAGAAGTTCTCGATTTACATCCATTGTAGAGTATTATCAGAATCAAGATTCAAAGGTGTATATGAAAAATTGTTTAAATAATTCTTTGAAGTTATGTTTCACATGATATTTGATCTTGATCCTCCTTGCATGACTGATCAGGTAAAGGAGTCACTCGGAGATATCATGGAATGGTTTGCAGCTCCCAAGGGTACATACATCAGATGTTTTGGTTTCAGATATCCCCTCATCTTATGTTTTGATATGTGACCAACAAGGTGGTCATGCAAGAAGTATAAAATCAACTGGACAAGGGATTGTCAAGAATTATTCACAAGAGGAAGAAATTCCCTTGGCCCATATTTCATTGAGGATCAAATTATATGAGTTAAAGATCCACAAGGCAACAACAACAAAGATGCAATAGTTGGAACTCCTAAATTTCGCCACTAAATAATTTCATGGATATAACCCTAGGCGAGTTGTCAGATAACATTGTCAAAGGATCAGTCACAATATGGGGTACTCATCGATGTCCACAACAGAAGATAAAGAACTGGTACAACATGAACATGAAGGAACATCTAGGGATGGAGACTATTTCACCCCAAGATCCAACAAATCAAAACTTGTAGGTACAAAAGGAGGAGGAGATAACACCTCAAGCAATGAAAGTAGCTCCTAAGAAAAGGATCAAGTATGACTTGATAAGAGAGAGCAGTAAGAAATGGAAAGCTATTCCTTTAAACATAGTATCTAATAAAGAAAATAAGGAGAGAAGAGAAGCAGAAGAAGAAGAGGAGAAGGGAAGTAGGATGAGTTACTCCAGAAGTAACAAGAAGAAGAATAAGAAAGGAGAAAGAAAGAATAAGAACACCAGAGGCAATCACAGGAGGAGGAAGTAGTGCAAAGACTAGAAGAAGAGGAGTTGACTCAGGATATGGAAGATGCCATCCAACCCATGGATTATGAGTAAGATACTCCAGAGGAACCAACTCTGACAGATGGTCATATTCCATTAAGGGAAATGGGGATCACACCTCCATCGACCAACAGAGTCATGGATGTATGTAGTGTAACATTTGATCAACTTAAGAAGAGTATCATGTAGTAGAGGCATAGATACTTCCTGAATGATCCTCAGAACCTAGTCTCAATTGCTATAGAGAAGGTGATAACCTCCAATATCAGAAGGAATCCCAGAGCTATTATGACAGAATATTTTTCATTTTCTACAACGAGATAAGATAATTATTAGTACTTATTGAATGAGAATGCTAGAATGAGAAGATAAATTGTTGAGGTGAAGCAACATGAAGAAGATCTTGCGGTGGAAAATCAGTGATTGTCGTCACAAAGCATTAGCACCACCGAATAAAAATCAACCTTGTAGGAATAATTGGGGCCAATGGAGGACACCATGGTGCAATTATACGATGAGATGATTCTTCTACAACAAGTGATGTCTCCTCTTGTTAGCATACAAAATAAGGCATGGGAAGTGGTGAAACTCTTAAAGGTAGAGAAAATAGAGTAGTTGATCATCTTCAAGAGTGGACTACTAAGTATCCATATGCTTCGCAACATTTGGATAAGAAAGACATGATTTCCATAGATATGGATAGAGTTTAGTTGAGACACAATCACCAAAATTACATGCATCTTGGTGAACAATCGATTAGTACTATTGTTTCTTATAATTGATTGCACAATGATTTTGAGTCCCTAACATAAAAGCATGGGATTCCTTCGATTGGTACATTTGAAGAAATTAGAGGTGGGAAGATCATCTTCTTGGAGATTAGGAAATAAATTGAGCAGATAAAGTAGGCAACGTATCCGGAAGGATTGGAGATAACCAAAGACATTATTATTCAGTATGCCATTGCACTAGTCAAAGCTCACATGAAACTTTCATGGATGTGGAATAATTTACAGTCAAACTCCATGAACATATTGATAGAGACACTGGAGGTAAAGATGAGATAAATTGGGTCAAAGACATCTCAATGGAGTTTAGAGCATGGCACACCTACATTACAAATGAGCTCCATGTAGAAGCAAATGACTTATAAATTTGATGAGTATTTATCCCATTATCAATTTTGTCTTATACACCCATCGTTTCATTTGTAATTTTTCTTGTGTAATAAATGATATGTAATGAAGTCTAAGGGCACATGTGGAATATGAATAACCACACAATGGAATGTAATGGGTCATGTATAGAATATGAACAATCATAGAAGTCAAAGAGTCATGAGGAAGCTCAAAAGTCATTGGTACTGATTATAAATAGCTCTGCATAACTCAAGAAAAAGGATTTTTTTTGGAGGGTTTGGATTCTAGAGGTATTGCCTTGGCTTCTATTGCAATAAATAGGAGATAAATCATTCTTTGGAGAAGAAAGTTGTGGATTCATGTTCCACTATTGGATACAAAATTTCATCTATGCAACAATGTACTTGGGATCTTGCACTTTTAATTAGAATCTCAATGAGCTAGAACTTCTTCATACATGCATCATAGATATAGTTGGACTATTATGTTTATGTTTATGGTATATGTTGTTTTAATTACATATTAAGTTAATGAACCAATTTTTTTCTTAGCTATGGATATTATTGAATGAGTGCTATTATAATTTAACATTGTTGTTTATTATGTGGACTAATCTTCAGGCATTCAACAAGCCTTTCTCTTTCCTCTTGTGTCCCCCTTTAGGATAGTACTATTAATTTTCTAACTAGTGTATTAATTCCCTCACCAACCATGGAAGTCTCCCTTGTACACCTTACATTGGGTATCTCACTAAGCTCACATTCTTGTTGCCCCAAAGTGATGTTACGTTGGGTTGTGTTGGATTGTAACCAGGGCATATCTTTAAAACTTTTCTAATGGTGGCTGAACCATATGACCGGATGGGAATCCTATACCAAATGGTGTGAAGTCTAATTGGGACTTTACACTGGGGAGATCCCCTTACAATGTTAGCGGCATCCAACACTGTCAACAAGAACTTTTATAATTTTCTCAAAATTTCACACTATGGCTAGTCATACATGTGTGGCTAGTCGTACATGTGTGAGTAATGGGGGGTTGATGTGGCATACCCTCATACCATGGTGGTCATTGGAAACCAAGAAAATATTGAGAGTGGGTGTGAATTTGTATTTTATACATTTTAACAAATTTTTGGTTAATCAAACACATTAAAAAATATAGTAGTGTACTAATTACATAAAGATTTAACATATGATATTGATGTGGAAATCCATATGGTAGAAACCATAAATATTATTTTAATTATAATTTAAATGTAAGCACCAACTTCAATTTATATCATATTTTGTAGGCACCAACCTACAGGAGGCACCAACCCTTGTTTCTTTTGCAAGAACCCACTTACTCGAACCATCAAATCTCATTGTTTGTAGGCATCAACCTACTAGAGGTACCAATCCCATTTTTCTTTGCAAGAATCAACCTTCTAGAAGAACCAACCCCTACCGTTTGCAGGCACCAAGTTTCTAGAGGCACCAACCCCTTGATATTTATAAGAACCAACCTGAAGCAGACTCCAATCCCATGATTTGCAAGAACTTAGTTGCTCTACCTATCAGATAATTTCCTTATCACATTTTCAAACTTAGATATAATGGATATTCATTCAAATTTTCACATAAAAACTTATTTATTGTTACTTCACCATGGTTTTCCTCAAGATTTGTTCCTCTCCTTCTCGTATATGTTCTATACCCCCATTCTTTATTGGCCCTTCATATATGAAATTAACCACATATATAGAGATCCCATATACCAATTACAGCCAGACTATGTCTCTAGGCTGCATTCCTTCACCTCTACCCTATATCTAATCAAATAATTTAGATATGCTCTAGTCTCTTGTGTGCATCTCTTCTTCTCTTCCCATATCTAATCCTAGCATTCACATATGCTTAACATTAGTTCGCCTCTGATCTAGATATAATCATGAAATTCAGATCTCCTCAACATCTTACAGGGACTCTTGTCAACATACTTTTATACTTATTATTTTCCAAAACCCTAATATGTCATGCAAAACCCTAATATTTTCCAAAATTGCATTTTATGTATTACATAGTAGCTTCAGGTTTCAGTGAATTTGAATTTTCACATATACATTGCATATCTTTATCTTCTCTCTCATATATCCACTCAATTTGGTATACAAATCGCTTTGATCTTGAGCTATGTTCTCACACATAGCTCATGCTTTGTTCCTCTTCCTCTACCTTCTCTCTCCTATATACACATCGATATTTAACATTCAGAATTTTTGTATTTTTCATACTTGGGCCCTAAATACTCATTATATTTCACTACATGACTGTACTTTAGCCTCTACCTCACTCCCATGCATTTAATATTGTGCTTAGATCTATTTCTTCTCAACAACACAACCTCTACATTTTTCTTATTAACTTCCATTGTTTGGTGTATCAATTGCAGTCTTACTTTGTGATGATGCATGGGAACACATACCTGATGGGTGTATTATAGGGCATATTAATGTACCAACATTTAATTTTCAATCTAGGTGTTTGTGAACTTCGAGGCGCAACACCAGAAATTCCAAAGAAATCCCCTAACAACTTGCACAACAAAACCCTAATATGTCATGCAAACAACAATTATTACCCACTCTAATCTTGCAGTGAAAGGCATTCATTAAAAGTGAAAGCATAAACACTAATCCTACAAAACAATTAACAACCTTCTAAGCTATAGAAAATAGTGCATAACTTCTCAATTCAATTCCTACAATATATTTTACAATTTCATTAAAAGAAGAAGAACTTGATCAATCTAGACACAAGCTACTTAACTCATTAAACATATAAAGCAAAATGAGATTTCAAACTAAATAAATAATCAAAAGCATCAAAATAAAACATGTCTCAATCCAATCAATCCCATAAGAGTGCTTAAAGGAGTCATATAAGACATCAAAACATTCTTGCACAATCTTAATTCTCATTCTCTAGTTATTCCAATGCCTGCACTACTCACACTCTTTTATTTTGTGTTCAGAATATGACAAACCATATGTGTTAGTCAAATGTGTAATTTACATAACCAAAATAAACGCAAGTGAAATAAAAATATTTAAAACACAATCCTCCATAACCAATTCAAGAAAATCATATTGACAACCAAATCATTCCTATACTAATGAATTTGGTTCCTGCACTGCAAGAATTGTGTGTTAGAAAACTCCTTATTTTCTCGTTCTTGCACTCCAATGTCTCATTCTTGTACTAACGCAAATTGTCACTCTTTGTGCTAATAATTTGCTTACTGCTTTATTTTCACATGGTATGCATACAAAACATATAAGGCAAATGTGTTAAATGAATCATGAGGTATGCAAAACAAAAAAATATTCACTCAGTCAACTTTAGGAAAATTAATGACAACAAGTCAAACCAACTCACAAGAGTCCATTATGCTTTAATTATTCACAACCATACTCTGTTTCTATTCTAAATAAGGAATTTAAACAGTCTCAAAATGTTTTACTCGTGACTTGGCTTTGTTTTTAGATAAAAAATAATATCAATGTCAAAACATAAAGATTATGTTCCTTTTGTTTATACGCTTAATTCTTCAACAAGAGAGTTAAAGGAATAATTCCATAACCTTGAATTCAAAACCATTCAGAACTTAACAATGCAAGCCTTTTGTGTAAAAGACCAAAATCCACTTCAAGGTTTATTTAAGAAAACAAAGTATCCAAGAAAAACTTAATGCAATCTTGAATCAAAATGAAATGTACATATTCCAATGCAAACAAAAAAGCATAAGAAACAAATTTGTGCAAAGTCTCAAATGAATCAAATATTAAAATATAAAACACCCACCATGATATCTTACTATGAATTTCCAAGCCACACAACACTAAATAACAGAGGTGTGACAAGCTAGACTAGTCGGGCCCAAACCAACCAGCTTGAACCCTGTTTAAATAAATATTAAATTATAGATCACAGAGAAGCATCAACAAAATGTAACAAAAATGAAAAGGAAACCTGGCATTGATGCTTGTTATTAATGAAACCTTATTCTTTAATACATCACAAAAATTAGTAGTATAGCTCCATTTGATCGACTTAAGGGGGTAGAACCCCCAACACTCAGCTCAGCAACATGATAATTCAAAGAATGGTTTGCTATCTAGGCTTGGAGCCATAACTTTGTTTTTATAATCTTTTTACATTACAAGTTTGGCTTTAAACAAACCAATCCTTTGCAAATAATATGGATAGTGAATCCCAACAATATTCCATGGATGGGAGATCTATTTCAGACATAATCCAATTGAAGAAACACAAATCTGATACGAATTTTGCAAATTGGGCCATATTTTGGAATTCTGGAAAAAATAATCTTTTATAAAACTACCTCAAAGAACCTCATGTAAGTCTTAGACCAATCTGAATATTGGAAATATATTTGGATGAGACCTAATGTGTCATGTTTTCAAGAAAAGCCTCTCTTGAATTTTTTTGATTCATCTCCGTTGCCTTGAAAATTGTGCTCGAAGTTGACTTTTTGGCTACTTTTGCAAATCTGGGTTTTACCTAGTTTTTCTACAAATCCACCTCAAAGACCCCTTCGAATCTCCAAAATAGTGGTGAATTCTGGATAACCTTCCATGAATTACCAAATTTTATATACTGGGATAAAAACCCATATCCCAAAATTTTCCTATTCCACTTCATTTGCACAAAAATATAGGAGGAAGTTGGTTGTTTGAATAATGTTGCAAATCTGGAGCTGAAGCATTAATTATTCCATAAAAATCCATTTGTACGACCTGGGTGCATTTTGATTGATGTGGAGGTGTTCAAAATGTTTTGGAAGTGTCCAAACAACATTTTGAACAAAAACCTTTCTTATATTTTTGAAAACATGTGTCAATGTACAAGAACCCCAAATTGGTTCCTCTCTAGCGCAGGAATGTTGCTTCTAGTGCAGGAATGTTTCTCTTTAGTGTAGGAATAGGTCAATGAGAGATAACTACACCTATGACTGTAAAAAATGATCCAATGTCATTCCAAATGCATGTTTGTACTACTAGCTAGAATTTTCCTTCGTGGTAATATTGAAATGATGAAGTGATCCACATATACGCCCATTTTGGTACATGATCTCTATGGGTGAAGGACCTAAATTAACAAACATCAAACCTAAGAATGCATATAACAAAGGTATAAAATGTAAATCAAATTTAAATCTTCTCTAGTACTGTATCAAAATAATGTATAAGTGCAAGATAAATGTTCATAAACTGGTAAAACAAGGGAATATGTAGGGCATCATATGAATATAAAAGGTGCATTAAGTACAAAAATTTTGGGGCTTGAAATCCCCCCATGCCAATCATCTTTCATGTCCTCATGCAATCAAATCAACTACTATACTAATGTTCACTTGCAAAAAACCAAAATTGAACCATAAATGTTCCAACAACCATGTGTAAACAAATGTCCCCTGCTAGATTTAATTGTTCTAAAATATAGTGCATGCTGGTTCTTTTTTGCACAGGATTATTTATTCATTAAGACTGATCCAAATAAATTATGATGTCAGGGATATCATATGGATGTTAATAATGTCATTACTGTTAGAATAGTTTTATCATGAAATAGTCAACAATCAAAATTTCCTCAAAGCATCTCAAGAGTAGTCCAAATTAGCAAATCATCAATTTCAATAGCCTCATTATTATAAATAGAAGTGACATTATTTGGAAGCCAAGGAATTAAAATGGATTGAAATAGGGAAATAAATATGAAAAAATGATACCTTCCTAGGATGTCCATCTTACCATTACCTAAGCATATAGTTGAAGCTCCTCTTGTTCAAGAAAAGTGAATCACCTACACTAAGGGTCCCACATCCATGAAAATCTTCATATTTAAGTAAGATAGAACTCCAATGCACATTACCAAAAGGATCTTAAAGCCATTCTCAGAGAGATATGTTATAGAAATTTTTGGGCATTGCAACCCCAATCATAAATGTCCATAAACCAAATGCTCCTAGTCCCTAAAAGTGTTGCTTCACTCCCTAAAGGAACAAGGTCAGTTGATTACATCATCTCCCAGAAGTTCTCCACAGAAAGTTTCTCAGAACTGGTCAAAACTGGACAATACAGAATGCCTAGTGTAGAGGGTGTGATGCATCTCACCTACTCAGTGTAAAGGGTCCGATGCATATTGGAAAGCCCTTTTGTAGGGTGCAATGGGCGAGAATGGACAAATGGCAGAGACAGTTTGTGAGGTGGAGGATCATAGAATCTTCCAGAAACTTCTCCTCTGACACTTGCCTCTCTGAATTTGCCCAGGGATGAGTAAGAGATCATCAATCTCCAAGTGGAATCAAGAACTATCAGAGAGAGCACACTAATCAAAAACCCAGAAGCTGACTCACCCCCCTACAATCATATATATATGGATCCCTCATCATAGAGATATAGAGGCTGGAATCTTGTATCTTGTAAGGAAGTGTTGCTGGTTTCCTAGTGCAACATCATAGTGTTGGGTGATCTAAGCTTTACATGAGGTGAAGAAGGGCTTTCTTGCTGGAGGATGATGCTGGGTCAGAACAATTGGTTGTAATCCTCTTTGCTATTCTTGATATTAATAAAGCTATTCAAGTTTTCCTCCACATTCCTATATGTTTAATGATATATGAATTTGTGTGGTCAATACATATCTGGTCTTGTATTGCTTATGATTGTAGATCTCTGTTCTTCGATAATATTCTGCTGCTTTGATTTCACAGGTGCTCTTTGAAGTTGGGTAGATGAAGAAGAAGCGGAAAAAATCTATCAGAAAGGAGAGGAACCAAGCAAGGAATCAAGTGCAAGACTAAGGTTGGTGTCCTTTGTTCCCCTCTTATCTACTTCTCATAAAGGAAAGTGAAAGTAGTTTTAGTTTGTTTGTTTCTAAGATAGCTACCAGTCTTAGTGGGACTAGCAGCTTCGAGTGGACACTAGATTTCCCGGTAACAAAATGGCGACTCAACTGGGGAGCGAATAGATTATTTGCTAGTCTATATTTGTTTATTTTATAAACTTACATATGGAGCCTGAAGTTAAGCCAGTGAGCCTTCGAACTACATTTGCTATGCAATTGCAAAGTAGATCAATGCTGCTTCAGTCTATCTCCAGGTTTTTGTTTATAAATTTAACAATCGATCTGCAAGAACTCTAATTGCCCTAGTGGTGGCTCTTGTAACCTCATTAGATCAACCCGGGTGATTTATATTTACTGAACATCACTTGCTCGATCTAAATCCCTGAAATTAACTGCAAATTGTCACCAAAGACCAAGTAAAAGTCTTGCACTGGTACCATCGCACCCTCTCTTCAAGGAAGTCTATATGCATCGCACCTCCCGTGTGCAGTAGGTGAGATGCATACTAGATTCCGTGTGTAACAGGTGCGATGGTCAGAGAAGGTTAATTTTTCCTTCAGACTTTGGTTTTTCTTCACTCTCTTCAGCTCTATTTAGGAGTTTTGCTGTCTGTGATCAGTATATCTATGTGGAAACCGCCTTCCTTTCCATCATTTTGCCTCCATTGTGCAAAGAACTGTAAATGTTTTTATGTATTGTGCGCCATTTTCAGTTCTCTTTTACAAAGAAGTAGTGTAATTAGATTGTCATTTCTTGATCTAGAAGTGTTGCAAGTGTCGTTTTCAGTCATAGAAGAGAATCCCGTTGTTCTTGATGGTCGATTATTCTCTTACTGTTGTATGAGATTTGAATTAGTAGTTTTTCAAGTGTCGAAAACAATTTTCAATTCAAAATTGCAAAGTGTAGTCATTATCTTCACTTCGTTTTGAAGAGAAATTTGTTAGTATTGTCGCTTTGGAAAGATAGTTCAAATTTGCACTTAGCATTCTTCTTGTCATTCACACATTAAGAAGGCTGAAAAAAAATACATGCATGTGCATTTTCATTTACACTGCTTATTGATTTAGGACAATGCATCTAGTGTGTGCTCGGTGCTCTATGTTAAAAGACCCTCAGTTCTCTTTCCTTAGTAGCTAGGATTTTCATTGCAAAAGAAGATTAAATGATTGTTTATCATCTTAGATTGCATTTTAGGAATTGTATATCTACATCACACAGTGAACCTGAAAGGAAAATTCTTAAGCAAGATCAACTATTAAAATAAATTCAATGAACATAAAAATGCTTTGGAACCTAACACACAACATCTAGAAGTCTAGGCTAGAGACGTATTCTGGCGTCGTTAAGCCTGGTAACTATCGCTTTCATTGTTGGTTGGGTGATTCCTCCTCTTTGAGACGACAAGTGCCAGTATGGACTTGTGCTCCCACATACCATCGAGTATATATTGGGAGACCACAATAGGATATATCCTTTATCCTTAGGAAGCTGTGTCTGCCGCCCTATCGATTACAATGCACTGAACACAATATTCGGGAAGATTGATTGCCATACTGTAAAAGTATTCTACAGTTTTGCGATTGGTTTGGTAATCCCTCTGTCTAGATTTCTAGAGTAGTCTCTTTCGTTCCTTTTCAGACTCCTTAAAGGGAAAGGTCCATCTGAGCACTTGTCACTTCGGGCTCATTAAAAATTGAAGGTGACTAGAGTCATCTTTTTTTTTTTCTCGACTCTCAAAAATTAAAAAAACAAGTTGTGTCAAAGCATCTAAAATTTATTTTAATTGAAATAACATCATAGTTCCATCGTTGGTCTTTAGGTTGAGAAAAAATGGAGTCTACTAACCAAGGATTTCCCCTTGGAGGAAATCCTAGTCCTTTCTCCTCTTGGGGAGATGTTGGTGCACCCCATATGGCCACATTGTCACTTCCAAGGTTAACAACTGGCTTGCCCATATGGCTCTTCTCTACCTCTGTCATTCAGAATACCGTAATTCCTGAACAATCAAGTTAGCAACTAGATGATACTAGAGTTACCCCCAACCTTCTACTTCGTCCGTTTCTCCCTCTCATCCTTCCTCTTTGCTTGATGAAGCTGGTAAAGCTAAAGATCAAGTAACTAAGAAGAAGAAGAAGCGGAAGGAGGAAAAGGAAAATAAGAAGAAGGAGCCAAAAGAAAAAGGGGGCAACCATGCATCGTCTAATGAAAATCCACACACTACACTATCTAAACCTAAATATCCATATGTCGTTTTTAGGGGGGACCACTATCATCAAGATTTTCCTTGCATCCTTCGGATCTTAAGGGACTGGTCTCCTCGTTTACACAATCTGGTGTCATCAACCTTCGATCGTGTTGAAAGTACACCGTCAACTAGTGAAAGCGAAGTATCTGGACAAAAAAGGAAATGCAAATTTCCTTGTAAACTGTGTGAGGGCGATCATATCGTTCACCGTTGCCCCTTCCTAGATGAAGCTAAAAGAGTTTTGGATGACCATCCTACTTCACTGCTACGGCTCCCTCCTGGATATAAGAAACTCTTGCCGAGTCCATCACTGGTTGAAAATATGACTGGCACGCCATTGTGGTCGGTCAAAGCGTCTATCATTGAAGATAAACCCTCTAAATCCATACTAGATGAAAGTCAAAAGGTCGAGGCAGTAGTTGACCTGGTCTTGCCTTCAGAAAGTCCATCTTCAGATGATACAGTCACCGGAGAGAATAAGAACGACACCGTTCAAATTATTTTTGTAAACACAAACTTCGATGAACACAGGGGCAATCTACCTGTTCCTTTACCGTAGGAAGGAAGTTCGTTAGAGTCATATCCAGCCGTCTATTTGGTCCCACCTCCAAGCAAACTAGTCATTTCCTTCTATTGGAATCTACTAGGCAGACCCCGTTTACTGGCTAATGTACCATTCCGAATCATTGTACAAGCTTACAGAATGGTTCTGGCTGGTACCATCATAGATGAAGGGGATTCTGTGAGTATCCTTTCCTCAACTTCTTGGAAAGCGCTTGGTTCGCCATCGCTTCTGCCTGAGATGAGAAATCTAACAGGCTTCGACAAAGGAACTAGTCAACCGTTAGGGATCCTTCCCAATGTGCCCATAACATTGAGAAGGAAAACCATTTACATGAATGTGATGGTAGTCCAAGGACCCCTATATTATAATCTACTCCTTGGGTGAGACTATATTTATAGCATGGGAGCCATTGTCTCCTCACTCTTTAGAGTAATGTGTTTTTTGCATGAAGGCCAAGTGGTCTAGCTCGTAGACCAGCTTTCATTCCCTGGCTCACACATAGCTAATAGTCAAATGCCATCCCTAAATGGTCTTTTCACACAAGGAATGTCTCATCAATCTCTAGTCTATCCACCTGAAGAGCGTGAGTGATTCGGGAGGACATGACTGAAACCCAGGGGGCATGCACCCTGGCTTGCTCTGGCAGGGAAACTCTAGGTATAGATAAGTTTTCGCGAAGGAAAATGACTGGTCCGACACCCGTTTGAATAAGAAAAGGGAGTTAGATTGGAATAAGATTCCCTCGTCAAGGTTAGGTGGTTCAAGAGTAGAATCACCTTTGCCCAGATGGACTAAGCCAGGAAGTGTTTCTATCTTCTATGTGGATGGAAACTGTCTTGCCAAAACAAGAACTTCTAAATGGTAGCCAGGAAATTTTTCACTATGCCCAGGGGCATGCAAACCTTTTTGCATGCAAGCGAAGAGCGACCATTTATTTTCTTAGTTTGTAGATTCTCAAACCCTTTAAACTCGTAGGATTGGTCATTTCCTAACTTGCATAAAGAAAGGATCCGGGGCAAAGATTTGAAAGGTGCAAGCTCCATAAAAAATGGCATCTATAGATGAGATATCCTTATTATATGATTGGCACGAGCAATTTTCATGTGGAGTTCAAGCTTGTTAAAAATTAAACATAAGTAATGAGCAAATGTTTCCCCCAGAGTTTAAGCTCATTAAAAAATGAACCAATTTCTGGTAAATAACCTGTGAATGCATTATCATCAGCTTTTAAGCCTTGGTCGTGTTCTCATCACCACCTCCACTTTTTTAGCCGATCATATGCCTCCATTTGATTGTTTACACTTTTGAGGAACAACTGCGACGAGTGATCCTGCTAGCCATCCTTGTGACACTGTCGTGATTGGAAAATTCCAAACCTTACCTGGAATCAGCTGTTACCCGAAATTATGACTTGTTCCTCAAAAAACGAGTCTCCTTTAAGCTATTTTCACCTGACTCCTAAAATATGAAAATATTGCCAAGTGATTGGCCTCTCTAGCTCGTTAAATTCATCAGAAGTGCTATCCCTCCTCTAGATTTTAATATTTTTGGACCCGAGGGATTATTACACAAAAAGATCGAGCACTTGTCTTGTTCGGCTTGTTAGCAATATCGAAAATTCATCCCTTTCATATTATTTTATGCTTTTTTGGACTTAAGGGATTCTATGATGAAAAAGAATCATTGGAGTTTCCTTCCCGTCCCTTTTCAAACTCTCTAAATTGAAAAAGGACCGAGTTATCATTATTGTTAAACTCGTTAAAATCAATAGCGACTGTCACTAGGCTCGTTAAAACATAGCGACGAGTTCGCCTGAAGGGCGGATTATAGAACAAGCATATGTTATCCTCCTCAAGCTTGATAAAAATAAAGAGGTACTGGTCAACAATGACTGGGGAAAATTTGGGAAGAAAACTTGAAGAAATTTGATTGGTAGCAAGTCGCTGTTGAACATGACACTTTCACTCCACATCCGAGTCAGGTTGGGTTATTCCATTCACTGGTCATATCACCATTGGTCCATCATACCATCCATCTTTGGGGTTAACGCTACCAATCCATTGTCAGTATCGCAAGTGTGTTCAAGAGAAGTTTCTCAGAGAATTCACCCATGTCTCATCCACTGCAATACATTCATGCCCCATTCTTTCATGACTGCCACCCTGAACCCTGTATCATCAGATCGTTTTCACCTCCAAAATCATTTTCTCTGTTTCGTGTCATAGATGTGGGATTCATTAAGACCCTCCTATGATGGGTCACTTCTTGTCGACATCAGCTCATTATCCAAGAAGTCGACCTAGGAACAACCCCTTTCAGTACTTTGAAGCTTGCATGCCTCAATGGAAAGTTTCTCACTTTCGGCGACAGGTTTACATCAATGGCCTTCGACCGAGAGATTTTGCGTGGTGTTCGATGCCAAGTCCCTCTTTCACACCACGTGAATTATACTGTCGTACCTTGAGGATCATTGTCATTATTGGTGATTCCTCTCGTACCTGTTAACAACTTACATCATTGGCTGGTAATCAGCTGATGTCTTTCCATGTTCGACTCCAGAACATCTTTCACATGGATCGACTTGTACTCCAAGTGAAAATTGAACTAGTTTTGAAGACCTCGGATCTAGTTTCATCCATCCAGGTTGCGATATATTCAAGAATATAAAGACATCAAATGTACATCATTTCCAAACAGATGATTATCCAAATCAAAGGATGATCACTCCATCCGAATCATTAGTCTGCTACACAGACAGTTTCTTGTCCTATGTACATGAAAATGAATTTATAAAGTTGAGCATGGGAATGCCCGCCTCAGCTAGATCATGAAAAATATTATGAAGATAATTTATTTTATTGTATCTTATTACAAGTCGCCTTCCAGCTCGAAAGAACTTCAGATCCTCATGATAAAGAATTTCACCCGACATCAAAAGATTAACAACCTCATGCTTTAGGGGGCAACTATTATAGACATCTTTGTGCATTGCAGCCCCAATCATAAATGTCCATAAACCAAAGGCTCCTAGTACCTAAAAGTGTTGCTTCACTCCCTAAAGGAACAAGGTCAGCTGATTACATCATCTCCCAGAAGTTCTCCATAGAAAGCTGCTCAGAACTGGTCAAAACTGGACCATACAGAATGCCCAGTGCAGAGGGTGTGATGCATCTCACCTACTCAGTGTAAAGGGTGCGATGCATACTGGAAAGCCCTTCTGTAGGGTGCGATGGGCGAGAATGGACAAATGGCAGAGAAATTTTGCGAGGTGGAGGATCATAGAATCTTCCAGAAACTTCTCCTCTGACACTTGCCTCTCTAAATTCGCCCAGGGATGAGTAAGTGATCGTCAATATCCAAGTGGAATCAAGAATTGTTAGAGAGAGGACACTAATCAAAAACCCAGAAGCTGACTCAGCCCCCTACAATCATCTATATATGGATCCCTCATCACAGAGATCCAGAGGATGGAATCTTGTATCTTGTAAGGAAGTGTTGGTGGTTTCCTGGTGCAACATCATAGTGTTTTGTGATCTAAGCTTTACATGAGGTGAAGAAGGGCTTTCTTGCTGGAGGATGATGCTGGGTCAGAATAATTGGTTGTAATCCTCTTTGCTATTCTTGATATTAATAAAGCTATTCAAGTTTTCCTCCACATTCTTGTATGTTTAATGATATATGCATTTGCGTGGTCAATACATATCTGGTCCTGTATTGCTTATGATTGTAGATCTCTGTTCTTCGATAGTATTCTACTATTTTGATTTCACAGGTGCTCTTTGAAGCTGGGTAGATGAAGAAGAAGTGGCAAAAATATATCAGAAAGGAGAGGAACCAAGCAAGGAATCAAGCGCAAGATTGAGGTTGGTGTCCTTTGTTCCCCTCTTATCTACTTCTCATAAAGGAAAGTGAAAGTAGTTTTAGTTTGTTTGTTTCTAAGATAGCTACTAGTCTTAGTGGTACTAGCAGCTCCGAGTGGACACTAGATTTCCCGATAACAAGATATGATAATGAGTTTAGGGAAACACAAAAAAAACTAGGTAAATCATAGTGTAAAATTAAATTTAATACCACAAGCATGGTCCTACTGCCAGCATGCGTCTATAGCCTCGACATGGATGCCTTTTAACCCCATGAAATGCTCGTGTCCCATATATTAGATATAAATTTAGAGTCAATTGAAAGCATTTACATTTTTTTAGAAATTAATTGAAGGTTGATGTCCTGGATTGGTAACGAGCTAATGACATTTCCATTCACAAGAACTAACAAGAATGAACAAGTCATCTCGTGATGAGACCTCTTGTCTTCCATATTTTCAACTAAAATCCATTACCCTGGTTTGGTGACTAGTAGCGATAATGGAATTCTTGTTAGGAACCATGATTATGGTAGATCAACTCATTATGAGACCTCCTATCCGTCAATTAACCATTTTAAAAGAAACTATTATTATAATTAACCTTAAATAGGTTACTTAACAGGTGGGGAGGAAAATATGCTCCTTAAGAGCACATGATGGCGTGAAATTTTTTTAATTATTAATATGTAATGGTTGGTCCTTCTACCCTAAAGACTAATTTTAAAGAAAACATCACAGATAAGGACAGAAAGATTCCTTGAGTTGATCATGCTAGGGTTGTCAAGAGAGATTTTTAGGGTTTTATAGGAGTGGTCCACCATATGTTGGCTTAGTGGGTCTTGACCCAAGTTTAGAGTTAGTTTTGCCAAACAAATCCCTACACTACTGGCCCTTTCGACATCAACCCATGGAGCATGGACTGAAGTCTCACCCGAAGAAGTATGGGGGGATGCTGGAACCAAGTTTCCACACCCAGAGATGAATGTGATGTCATTTTATGCCCTAACTATGCCTTCGCACATATTTATAAGCCTCGACATATCTTCCTTTTACTCACCTTTATACCTGCACGAAGGTCCACAACTATCTTTCATAGACCCTAAATAGGTGACTCAACCGCTTACGCGCTCTTGTGATTACTCTTAATTTAGTATCTACCTAGATCGACTTAAGTGTTGATAACTTTAACATGAAACATGATATTCTTCACGTAAATAGTTATTATTGCATGCATCCATATAACAAGATAAATAATGTAAAATCGCTCATTAATACATTATTAATTCATAAACCCATCATTCATCATAACATAATAGCACATTCATCTGTAACATAAATAAATAGCCAAAACACAGGAATTTATGGAATAATCTCTTTATTAATACTAGTTCTTCTTACAGACTCAAGACATCACTGCGCACTCAGCTACCGGGATTCACGCACTTAGCTGCGGACTCTACTCTAGAACTCTATGCACATAATTGCAGAGCCTCTCTTCTACTCTAAGACTTCTTTTCTCTTCCTCCTACTAGCCCATTACATTCATCTTCATTGATATCTACTATGCCTTAGACTCTCTAAGACTCTCCTTTTTATACAATCCCATGGTCTGTGGACCATGGGCAGGTCTATACAGGCAGACACAACTTATATAAAAGAAGGGTAAAACCCTTTATGACACTTTACCATCTACACACTCTGCGACCACATCTTGTGGAGACTTTACCCTTTTTACAATAAAACTTGGGCCTTTCCCCCAAAACTTAGACTTTTGCCCCAAAATTGACCCTAGGAGACCCTGTCCCAATAGGCCCCCAACACAAATATCATGACTCGCCCCTGAGTCACTCTACTGGTGCAGAGATCTTACTACAGAGACTCCATCCTTTATTCTTGCTTGATGTTGTTCTTTGACCTCTGGTGGAGTTGAAGACTGTGAATTCAACTCAAGCTCTGTTATCTTCAGGTTCAGTTCAAACTGAAACTTGGCCACTTCTGTTTTTGCATCATGCATACCTACAGCCAACTTCCTGATCTTTGCTTCCACCAGCTTCCTTCGAGATATGTAGTTCAGTGACTGTCCTGCATTCCTCGGCCCCCATAGCTGGAGTTTATTCGTTTTACACCTGAAATTACTTCCATGCTTCTAGCACTACTATTTTCTCCATGAACATTTGTTCATTTTTGACCTTGTACTGGCTGATCATGCTCAGCCTGCACTACTCCCAAGCCTTAATCTTTGCGATCACACCTTCTTGAAGTATGTGAAGGAACTCACTGGGGAGTGTGGCCAAGTTGAGGCCCACATTCTTCAAAGTGCTGACAATATCATTTTCAGTGAACACCTCTGCACTTAAAGCTAAATCAAGCAACGCGACTGCCCAAATATCCATTTACCGAACCATCTCAGCCCCTTGAGTGGTCCTTGATGCCAAACTCATTGATGCAATGTTGCTCTGTCTTGCACCTGGCTGGAGTCTAGTTGTTTGGATCTATAGCTCACGTAGACCTATCTGTATGGCGAATAAAGTTTGCTTCTACTGTTGCTCAAAATACTATAGTAGTTTTGATGTTGTATCCCACACCTTATCACCAATGTCATCCAAGTTACCCTCTGTCAAGGTAATTGGATCTAGTGACAACTTGGTGGCTTTCGTATTTTTGTGCGGTCCTTCCTTTTCTTGCTCCCTGTTGGGAGTGGGATTTCCCAAGGGACGTTTTAGGGCTAAAAGCCCATATTAAGTCAATTTTTGTAATATAATTGTAAAGAATCCGCAGTTTATGGTCAAGGAGCATGAACGTGTATGTGTCAAAAAGGGTAGTCGACCCTTAATTTTGTAAAGTAAATTTAGATGTAAAAGATCTACCCATGGTGCACATACCATGGGATTGTATAAAAAGAGTTAAGCTCTAAGTAGTTTAGGCAGGAATAGAATGGCAGATCATGTAATAGAGTGATAGCTTTGAAGAAGAAGTCTAAGTCATGGGTCATAGCATAGGTAGAGGCTCTGTAGCTGAGTGCGCAGAGGCCTAGGGTAGAAGTCTGTAGCTGAGTGCGCAAACCCTTGCAGCTGTGTGTGTAGGGTGGAGAGAGTCTGTAAACACTTGGAGGATATTAATAAAATGAGTTATTTTGAAATTTTTGTGTCTTTGTTCTGTTGATGCATTTGGCTATTTTATGTATGAATTCCCTTTATTATGCTTATATGATGCACGAATGAATGAAATTACATTGAATAATTAAACACAATTACAAATTTGAGTTTACGCGGTGTTAACTTTAAGTATTTGACGAGATAAGCGAATCACATAGGATAATTGGGGAATTTGCATGGCACGCTGCAATAGCAGCATGAAAGTACCTGAGCCATAGGTTAGGGCTGCACGAAGGTTGATTGTGTACTTTTGTGAAGGTATTGAACACTAGAATAGAGGGTTTGTATTACAAGCCTTAGAGCGAAGCCACTTGCATGAAGGCAGGGATAGAGGGAATCAAATGACATCACAACCATCTCAGGGTGTGGAAAATTGGTTCCAACATCCCTCCATACTGCTTTGGGTGAGACTTTGGTCCATGCTCTGTGGGATGATGCCGAAAGGGCTAGTAGTGTAGGGATTTGTTTAGCTAATTAACATTGAACCTGGGTCAGGCCCCCTCAAGCCAATAAATGGTTCCATTGTCGGGACTAGAATCTACATATGAGATGTGTGATGACGTATCACTAGAATCCAACTAAGAAGAAGATTGGAGACTGGTTTGATAGAAAGATCCATGATTTTTTGGCACAAGAGAACAGAAACCCACAACTAACAAAGGAATAGTGGTTGGATAGATGCTTGTATACAATGATCCAAGAGATATTTTTCTGCTCCTTCTGTATTTAGCTATACGAGTGGATTGTGAAGCTATGAGATGGCCAAGGAAGGTGGAAACTTGAGGGTCCTATTGTGTGGACTCCAGAGCTAGTGCGAAGTTTGGAAGCATCTGAGGATAAGATCACCCGCGTTGTTGATCATTGGCTCGATCACATAATAGGAGGATTTGTGACTAAATTCACAGTCGACACCTCAATCAGCTACAACAAGGTGGAGAGATGCTTCTTCAAAGGACCGTGAGGTAAGTATGTAAAATCTTTGAATACTTGGATTAAAATGCTATTGTGCGAAAAATGGGTCATGTAGCTACCTTGATGTTCGGGACTATGTGAAGCGGAAAAAATTACAAGAATGAAGGAAAGAAGGGTACAGAGTATATTCCTTTGATTTCATCTCCGCGAGGTGATGAAGAAGGGATAGCAAAGGTTTCTCCACAAAGTACTATTTAGATAATGAGAAAAGGATTCCTGTGAATACCACCTCTACCCACACCACCACCGACTTCACCACCCTGACATCCAACTTCACCCGTACCACCTCCACCTCCACCATGGTTCAATATGGTAAACACAGTGAAGTTTCCTTTGTTTAAAGGCTTGGGAAATGAGGACCCAGTCCAATTCTAGTTTTTTGTGAGGGCTTGTTAAATTATGTTCTATGCTTAGAGCAGTGTAATTATTTTTCTTCTTATTATTAGCAATCACATATACATTAAGTAAAGTGCAGATAGAACATTAAATGATCAACATAAAACAAGCCAAGATAAGAGACACAAGATGTGGTGGCTAGCTAGGGACAAACCCCAATGCAGGGAAACCCTTTGATCAAATCTTCTTTTATATTCAATAGTTCAATAGAAAAAATAATAAAAATTTTGAATTCTATAATTTTATATCAGCAGCAGCAAACCCTAGATCATCAAAGTCAAACTTGGTCAAACTAGTTGAAATTGACCTCTAAAATACCTGCTCAATTTCTGGTCAACTTTTCCTCGAACAACCTAAAGAAATATCCCTTTAACAACCCCAAACATTTAGTCAATTTGTATATTTCCGAAATCAAATCGCAGCCCTAAACTAGGGCAATCAACATGGGTAAAACCAGAGGTCAGATCACCTCAATTTTCCTGCCAAAAATTGTAGCCTACCTAAGAGAGGCAACCACACCCAATCCACACTTCTAAATGGTCAATGCTTGGTCAACACTGGTTAAAGAGATGACCAGCTATCCTAGCATCCTTCTTTTTGCGTCTTCCTTGCCCTAGGACGTCTTCCTTTTAGCCACACGTGTGAGAGAGAGAGAGGCTCCTTTTATGCATTGGAGAGAGAGAGAGAGAGAAGATGAGTGAATGAATGATCCAAATGAGGAGGAGGCTCCTTGTATTTATATGAAAACATTGAGTGTGAATAGACATGACTGTTGGGCTTCTGAGCCTACATAAGTTTGTTGGCCGACCTTGACAAATTGTCCATAATCAAAATAAATTCATATCTCCATAAATATATTAGAATCGGATGATATTTAGATCAATCCTACACCTATCGATGAGAGGAATCTAGGAAAAATATCATAATCCATAAATAAGGTGGTCCACATGGAGTTTGGCCCTAGTTTCCACTTGTAACACTCCATCTGTAGTCCATCGGACCATCGCTGTTGTCCATCCATCAAATACACTGTCCTGTATAGCTTGAACCCACTTTGCTCTACTCTACTTTGCTTTCTTATGCTCTTCTTTGCTCAAACTATGAAGAAGAAGAAATGATTGAGGATGTATCATACCATCCTCTACTAACCCAAAGTCAGTCTCAGAGTGTCAAACACTCTCACTAATCCTAGATCAATATCATTGATCCCAAATCAATGGAGGTCATCCTAGCATAGGGAGTACAATAGATACAACTTTGCGTCCATCGATAGTACTACTATGGTCCCTATCCTTATTTCCTTGCTTATTGATCAAATGAGAAGTAATTCCCATGAGTCCCAGACTAGATGGGTAGGATGCCTTGATAGGAGAGCTAATCATCCTGTCTAGTGGATGCCACAGAGAAATATTCATCCTATTCCACAGTTGCCATGGGGTGTCACAGGGGAAGGTTGAACCTTTACCTTGTACATAGTGTGCCACCAAGGGATGGTGAGTCGACCTGTGATCACATGTCGCTTCAAGAAGTACCTCGTGCCCCCCTAGAGTTCCCACAGTTCAATACATCATACTCGACCCTCATAAGAGGGTCTCTGAACGACACCAAGTCGTCTCAGAGATTCATGAATTTGACCTTTCCTAGGGATTTGTCAAAATGTTGGTGACCTATTCATTTGTACCGATATGTCGGAGCCTTATTTCTCCTCGTTCCACCATATCTCGAATATAGTGGTACCTGATATCGATATTCTTGGAGAAATCATGAAATATGAGATTCCTTGATAAACGAATCCTTCTCTGGTTATCACATAGGATCACAGTAGTATCCAAAGTAAATACAAACAACTCACTGAAGAGCTTTCGCAACCAGACTACCTCACAAGAGGCCATGCTAGCAGCTATGTACTCTGCCTTGGCAGTGATTAAAGCCACCGAATTCTACTTCCTACTCATCTAGGATATCGAGGTGGATCCCAAAGAGAAACAACACCTAGAAGTTCTCTTTCAGTCCACCACACTGCCTGCCCAATCAACATCAATATACCCAAGTAGTCTCATATTTCCAATAGTATATCTCAACCCATGAGTGATTGTGCCATGAATATATCTCAACAGATTCTTGGCACCAATCCAATGTGAGTGGTGAGGCTCAACCATATGTTGACTCAATGTGTTGACTGCAAAGCATATATTCGGACGGGAGTTCACCAAGAACATTAATGCTCTGACGAGTTGACGATACTTGGCAGAATTTCATAAAACAGGTCCAGCAGCACTACCACTTAACTTCTTGAAGTTAAGCTCCATTGAGGTGCAATCCACCATGCTGAATCTCTCCAATATCTTCGCCACATATTTTCCTTAAGATAGGAAAATCTCCCTTGGTTTCTGCCAGACCTCCAGTCCTAGGAAATAGTGCATAAGTCCTAGATCTTTCATCTAGAACTCAGAAGTTGGCTCCCTCTTACATTTGTGAATGAGAGGCTCTACACCTGTTAGAAAGAGGTCGTTAACATATAGCACTAGTATGAGAGGCTTGTCATCTAGAACCTCAAAGTAAAGGTTAGGGTCAACTTCACTCCTAGTGAATCCCATCTTCATCAAGTAGCTATCGATCCTCTCATACCATGCCTGAGGTGCTTGCTTTAGCCCATAGAGGGCTTTCTTCAACCTGAACACATGAGATTCTTGATCATAAATTTAAAATCCTTCGGGTTGCTCCACATAGGCCTTCAATTTGATTGAATCATGTAAGAACGCAGCCTTGACATCCATCTGATGTAGGTTCCATCCTTGTGAAGCAGCAAGAGCTATGATTAAGTGGATGGTGGTATATTTGGCAACAGGTGCAAATATCTCATCATAGTCTATACCTTCCTTATGGGAGAAGCCACGAGCAACAAAATGAGCCTTATACTTTTCCACACTTCCATCAACTGCATGCTTTATCTTGTAAATCCATTTTGAAGTGACAACTACTTTGTCTTGGGATCTGGGGACCACATCCCAAACATCATTTTTCATAATGGACTCATATTCCTTGATCATATCATCCTTCCATACTTTATGCTTGACAACATCTGTGAATGATGAAGGTTAATTTTGGATGATCATGCTCATGATGGTCAAGTATCCCTGATACCTGTTCGACTTCTTACTTTCACGAAAGGTTCCTCTGGGTGCAATTTGTCCTTTAGTATCATCAAGTGTCCCCCTAAGACATGAACGCCTCTTCCTAGAAGAGGAAGGCTCTTGCAGAGGAGGATCAATAGGATCCATAAGTTCTTCCACATCGGGCATTGTCTCATCTTCCTTTTCCTTCGGTTCCCCGGTGTCAGCTTCTTTAGATCCCCTTAAAGTAGGAAGATTGTCTACTTTGCTAAGAGCCATATTTTCTTGAAAGGTGACATCATGACTAACCTCAACTTCCCTTTGACCAGCTACATAGATTCTATAGCCCTTATTATTTTCGCTATAGCCCACGAATATTCCTTTCTTTCTAGATGCACCCAATTTATTCCTTTTCTCTTTCGGCACATGAAAATATATAGGGCTTCCAAACATTCTAAAATGAGATACATCAGTATTCTTACTGGTGAACATTTCTTCAAGATTCTTGGAACTCAATGCTTGATGAGGGCATTGGTTTTTTACATATATGATGGTATTTGTATCTTCAGCCCATAAAAAATTCAGAAGTCTTTGATCAAGGAGCATAGCACAGACATCTTCCACAATTGTACGATTCTTCCTTTTCGCCACACCATTCTACTCAGGAGTATATGGTGTAGTAGTATCCCTCTTAATGCTAGCCTCTTTACAAAAGTCATGAAACTCATTGGATTCCTATTCAGTTCCATGATTAGTCCTTAAGGTCTTGATCTTCTTTTCAGTTTGATTCTCAATCAAGGCTTTGAAGTGCCAAAACCAAGAGAACACTTCATCCTTCTTTTTCAAGAAGCATATCCACGTCTTGTGAGAATAATCATTTGTAAAAGTGAAGTAATATAAATATCCTCCCAAGGAGTTCACAGGCATCATACTAGATATGGCTGAGTGAACCAACTGCAATATATTGCAGGTCTTACTTTGGCTTGAGGGGAATGGTCCCCTTTCAAGCTTTCCTTCAGCACATCCTAGACATACACCTTCTTGCTCTAATCTGAACTCAGGCATCTCGATCACCATTTTCCTTACATTGGGTAGTGCTTTATAATGAAGGTGAGAAAACCTCCAATGCCATAGTTATGATTGAAGAGATGTGTCACAAGACATGACACCTAGTGGACTTCCTCTGACCTGATATAATGAATCAACTCGAAACCCAAGAGTAAAAGGATCTTTAAAGTTCTTTTTCATACACTTACCTTGCCATCGTTGAAGGCCACCTTGTAGCCTTTGTCTTCCATTGCCAAAATGGACACTAGGTTCTTTTTGAGATCAGGAACATATAATACATCTTGTAAGCAGATGGTATTACCCAAATTCAATTGAAGAATGAAATTTCCTATGCTTTTCATGGGATATTTTGAATTATCTCCAAGAATAATTTCCAGGTTGGTTTACTTCTCTATCAGATTATAGGGAGCTTCTTTGTAACCAATGAAGTGCCTTGAGGCACCACTATGAATAAGAAAATTTCCCAGCAAGTCCTAGAGAGCAGTAGTAGATAGAGGTGTTGGTAGATAATATTCATCTTTCTTATTGTTAACAGTGTTAGATTCGTACCTGGAATTTCTTGCCTTCTTGAATGGTTGTCCTCTTCCTTGATTTTCGGCACTCATTTTAGCTCTTCCATTTGACCTGACATTCCTTTGATTTCCTTGAGAGGGATTTTGATCATCGTCTCAGTGTGAGCCCCTTTTATTAGGCACTCCCTTGCATAGTGACCAGTTTTATTGCAATTGTAACATCAGCCTTTTCTTCCACCCTTTGGTTCAGCCTTTCCTTTGAATTTAGCCTCAGAATTGTTTCTTCTTTTAGTATGAGAAGAAAAGGTAGAGGGATGAACTTTAAGTATAGGCATTTCTTGCTCTTCCTTCGCCGTTTCTGCTTGAATGCATCTGGAAATTAATTCCTCAAATCCAGGAATTACATTATTGTTGAGAAGAGTAGTCCTGAATATATACCATTCAAATGGTAGTCCTCCAAGAGTTGTGAGTGTCATTTCCCTGTTAGGAATTACTTCCCCAATAGATAGGAGATCTTTCTTGATCTCGGTGATCCTTAAAAAATATTATTGCAGAGTATCATCTTTAACCTTCTTAATTTACTTCAACTTATTTCTAAGAAACAAGACTTGATTTGCATCATTAACTTTAAATAAACTCACCAATATATTGTAGATTTCCTTGGAGGTGTTCAGCTTGGAAACATAGGCCACCAAGCACTTATTGATAGAGTCCTAGATGATCTTCCTTGCTTTGTCTTCTCCCTTGGTCCATTTGTTCCTAGCAGCAGCAAATGCATTTGATGGAGGCTCAACAATTCCACCTCTCCCATGGTCCAACACTTCCTGTTCTTCTAATGTTAGTTCAAGAGACATCTTCCATCCATGATAGTCAGACTTATCACATAGTTTGTCTTTAGCAGGGAAGTGTGTTGAGGACCCCATGATTTATTTCCGATAGCCTTGCTAACCTTCTCTTTGGTGATTTCTCTTGCTTGGTTTTCATCTTCACCTCAGCTCCGATACCATGTTAAATTATAGTATGTTCTATGCTTAGAGCAGTTTACTTATTTTTCTTCTTATTATTAGTAATCACATATACATTAAGTAAAGTGCAGATAGAAAATTAAATGATCAACAGAAAACAAGCCAAGATAAGAGACACAAGATGTGGCGACTAGCCAAGGAGAAACCCCAATGCAGGGAAACCCTTTGATCAAATCTTCTTTTATCTTCAATAGTTCAGCAGAGAGAAATAGTACTAAATCTGAATTCTGTATATCAACATCAGAAAACCCTAGATCAGAAAAGTCAAACTTGGTCAAACTAGTTGAAATTGACCTCTAAAATACTTGGTCAATTTCTGGTCAACCTGTCATCGAATAGCCTGAAGAAATAACCCTTGAATAGCCCTAAACGTTCAATCAATTTGCAGATTTATGAAGTCAACTTGCAGCCCTAAAGTAGGGCAGTCATCACTGATCAAACCAGAGGTTAGATCACCTTGATTTTCATGCCAAAAATTGTGGCTTGCCTAGGAGAGGAAACTACACCTAATCCACACTTCTGAATTGTCAACGCTTGATCAACGTTGGTCAAAGAGATGACCTGTTGTCCTAGCATCATTTTTTCTACATCTTCCTTGCCCTAGGATGTCTTCCTTTCAGCCACACATGAGAAAGAGAGAGAGAGGCTCCTTTTATGCGTAGGAGAGAGAGAGAGAATATGAGTGAATGAATTTTCCAAATGAGGAGGAGGCTCCTTGTATTTATATGCAAATATTGAGTGTGAATAGATGTGACTGTTGGGCTTTTGAGCCTACATAAGTCTGTTGGCCGACCTTGACAATTTTTCCATAATCAAAATAAATTCATATCTCCATAAATATATATCAGAATCAGATGATCTTTAGATCAATCCTACACTTCTCAATGAGAGGAATCTAGGAAAAATATCAGAAGCCGTAAACAAGGTGATCCACATGGAGTTTGGACCTAGTTTCCAATTTTAACAGGGTTGTATGGGAAGCTCAAGTAGTTATAGATGATAATATAAAGAAGGCAACATTGGTTAGTGCTCTACAAGAGCATGTGCTAACCTGGTATATTAAGTACTCTAACGATAACCCAAAACATCTAGGCAGCACTGAATAGGGAATTTAGTAGGCCTAAATATGAGGCACAGTTGATTGTGGGATTCAAAGAAATCATGATGAAACTAGGCGAGACATCTTGGGAACTAGATTAGACATTAAAATGTACAGTCCACGAAGCCAACACAAATTTGATAGATGGAAAACATCACGAGTGGTTTGTAGCTTCGCTACTACCACATTTAAGGAGTGCATTGTTGCAGTAGAAGATAACAACTCAGGAAAAGGCCTTGGAGATTTCCATGAGACTACATGAAACTCTAATGCAAGATCCAAATCCAGGAGTTTAGAATATCCATGCGTAGCTGAAGAATATATGCCTTGAGATGCAAAGTCTGAAGTAGGACAGGATAGTTCGACTAGAGGTATGTGAGGAGGTATGGTGCTTAAGGGTCAGGACAAAGACCATTCCCCAGTCTTTGCAAACTATATCGTAGGAGGAGGACTGATGCCTTTAAGGCTAGAAGCCCAAGTAGGACCTAGCGCAGGGCTTGCATTATGGTGTGCTATCTATCAGGCAGCCGAAAAACATGCCACCGATAACTAGCTTGCTACAAAATTTTGTATAGACACCGCAATAGTTGTTCTACAACTTTTGTAGGTTGGTAGGGCATGATGAGCATACTTTCAGGACCTATGAAATGATGATGGATAGAACTCCCACCTATAGGTTCAGGCTGAAACGCGGCCCCTTAACCAGAGCATAAGGATGGTGCGGACAGGATTTCAAGGGCATGGAAGAGGCCAAGGTGGATGAGGACCTGGTAGAGGTCGAGGAAAATTGATTTGCTACAATTGCAGAGGACTAGGACAATATGTGCTCGATTTCCATAATCCAATGCATCTATTGTGCAAGTATTTCACACTGTTTGATGATGAAATGGAAGACTTTCCTACACTAATAGCTAGGATACGTGACAAAGGGGCGTTACCACCTCCGTCGACTCAGAACCTGCAGATGATGAGGTCCAAGCCATGCGAGGAATATCCAAACATAAATATAGTGCTCAAAAGTGGAATCGCGACAGGAGATGACAAGGGGAAACAGCTAGAAGACAATACATGGGTTCACAAAAACTTGACAAAGGAGGCTGAGTTTGATTTGGATCATGCACTTGAAACCTTCATGGAAGCTAAGAAGAGCTTCGCTAAGGCTTCCACCTCAGGAAGCAAGGATAAGCCTTAGCAGGATATGGATCCCTCTATGCTCACAACTTTCCTAGAGACCTTTATGAAGTTATTTCGCGATAGTAAGTCTGTGAAAGGGTTACAAGAACTCACCAATAGATGCGTTGAAACCACGTTAGGTGAGCTGCACGTAGTATGAAAGATTGGCAAGCATAAAACAAGGATGGGACAGGAGATGAGACTAATCGCATAGATAGGAGAGTATGAAATGGATCAGGTCATTTTGGACTTGGGGTCAAATGCAAATGTCCTACCAAAGAAGACTTGGGAGTGAATGGGAAGACTTGTGCTGGAATGGTCTCTGATTCAGCTAAAGATGGCAAATCAGTAGAAGATCATCCGCATGGGGCGACTGCAGGGGGTGACTGTGGATGTTGAGGGAGTGAGCGCGTTGGCTGATTTTGAAGTAATAGAGATACTGGATGATAGCAATCCTTATCCTGTGCTTCTGGGAATTGACTGGGCTACTAATATGAATGGGGTAATCAATCTGAATAAGTGAAAGATGATCTTTTAGAAGAAATCGTTGCGTGTAATAGTACCCTTGATCCTGCTGAAGGATCGTGCTATACTGAACTTGTCCACGATTATGGGAGTGATGACGACCTAGACTATATCTATAAGATAATAGCACGAGACCAATATTGGGTGAATCCCACCACGGATGGATGAATTACATGGGATCGTAAGAGTTCCTATACTTTAGACTCTGATAAAGAAATAGAACACTCGCAGAATTGGTTACATGAAGTAACTACGCTAAATTGCAACACAATGACCTGGTCACTACGTTGTGTGTCATCAAAGGTAAGAAATATGCCAACTTATGATGGTCTGAATGAGGTATATATATTTTTGGATGCATTTGAAAGCGAGGTACCAGAAAATCAATTCTTCTAGGCATTGGACTGGGCATTGTGCATTGTGCCCGCAAGATGGTGGGGTATGCACAAGGGAAGCTTTGATGATTGGTGCGAATGTAGGAGGATGATGAGAACATGATTTTAGAAGCCTAAGGTGTGACTGAAAGACAAGTATGATGGGAAAGATGATCCGCGCGCACATCCAGCCAAATGGACCCATGCTTATGGAGAAAAGCCCCAACCTTAGTGGGTGCACTTGTTCTGTCATGCCCTAGATGTTGTCTAAATGAATTGGTATATAGAAACAAATATCCACCATGGGATAGGTGAATGGGATATCCTGCGTGAAGGATTCATGATGGAATTCAGTTTTGAGGATAGGTTTGATAGTATTGATGAAGCGCTACAAGAGGTCAAAGAAACAATCTTTAGGATACCATAGGATCCTTTAGACCTGATTCAATATGAATGGGCTACTCAGTTGAGTCATGCACTAGAATGTTATAATGTAACTGCTGAAGGAGAGGACGAGGATCCATGGAATATTAACATTCCAGAAATAGAAGGTCACCGTGAGGTTTAGGTATCACAAATTGAGAACCCTGATATAACCCTGTCATTGAAACCGAAACAAGTGAACATTGGTACGAATGCAGAACCCAAATTCACGAAGATTGGAGACTACTGGGATGACGTGACTGTGGATAAGGTCACTAAATTTTTCGTGAATACCAAGGCTTATTCCCTACCAAGTTTACGTATCTGAGAGGAATAATTGAGGAGCTAGGAATGATGAATATCATGTTAAAGCCTGATACGTAGCCAGTTAAGAAAAGGCCTTACCATCTCAATCCGAAACATAAGGAGAATGTCCACTTAGAGCTAGACAAGATGCTCATGACAGGCATCATTGAGCCTATGGAATAATCTGATTGGGTAAGCCCAATGATGGTGCAAGAGAAGAAGCAAAAGGATGAGATAAGGATATGCATGGATCTTAGAAAACTGAATGACACTTGTGTGCATGATCCTTTCCCAACTTCATTCACTGATGGAGTGTTGGATAATGTAGGTGGTGAGGAAGTATATTCCTTCGTTGATGGGTTCTCTAGGTACCACCAAATCAAAATTGCACTGGAGGACATGAGCAAGACAACCTTCACAACTAAGTGGGCTTTTTTTCAATACATTGTAATGTCGTTTGGATTAAAGAATGGGCTTGCGATCTTCTCGTGCGTGGTTGTTGTGGCATTCAAGGAATTTATTCATAAGTTCTTGGAGGTATATTTTGATGAATGGACTGTATTTGGGTTGGTTAAGCACCATGTAGCAAGCTTGCTCCTGATGTTGGATACCTGTCGAAGATACTAGATCGCACTCAATTTCAAGAAGTGTTTGTTTTGCATTCCTTTTGGAAACCTGTTGGGGCATGTGGTTTGTAGATAGGGACTGATGGTAGAACATGTGAAGATCACGATGATATTGATCTTGGAAGTGCTAAGGAGTGTGAAATAATTGCATGCTACTCTGGGAAATACGGGATATTATAGAAAGTTTATCAAAGGCTATGCCCAAATCACCACATCTATGGAGAAATTGTTGAATAAGGATGTCACATTCTGTTGGAATGATGACTATAAGAAGAGCTGGGATATATTGAAAGAAAATATGGTTACCGTACTAATTCTAGTCTTGTTGCATTGGAATAAAGTGTTTCATGTACATGTCGACGCGTCATGTATAGCACTGGGAGTAGTACTAACACAGGCTAGAGGAGAAGGATTGAACCATCCTATCGCATTTGCAAGCCATAGATTATCCAAAGCAGAGAAGAACTATTCCACCATTGAGTGTGAGGGGCTAGCTATGGTTTATGTGTAAGGACTTTGGACACCACATATCTCCACAATGGTATGATATTGTCCACTTTGGGCCTAAGCCCTCATAGATTTGCTTTTGGACTAACCCTAAAAGGCCTCATACCAATGGAGATATTTTTCTATCCTTATATAACCATGATCCTCCCCACTTTTAGTCAATGTGGGACTTTGGTTGTATACCCAACAATCCTCCCCTCGAGCAAAGGACCATGGAGCCTCCCCTCAAACGATTAACCATCCATCCACTCTCTACCAACTAGGATTCTTCGCTCCAATGTGTTGGAAGCACACGCCTTACATGGAGCACCACCTGCCTCAAGAGCTTGCTCTATCCCAGGTCAAATCCTCTTCACCGTGTTGGGACCAGGACACGTCCATGAAGAATCTGGAGCACACCGCCTCTCTAACTAAGCTCATCTACGAATCCCATCGTGATATTACCGGGGCCCACCACCTTCATTCGACATTCCGAGGATTCATCCACTTGGCTAACTTCGGGGCATGGCTCTGATACCACTTGTAAGGACTTTGAACACCACATATCTCCACAATGGTATGATATTGTCCACTTTGGGCCTAAGCCCTCATGGATTTGCTTTTGGACTTACCCCAAAAGGCCTCATACCAATGGAGATATTTGTCCATCCTTATATACCCATGATCCTCCCCACTTCTAGTCAATGTGGGACTTTGGTCGTATACCCAACAATCCTCCCCTCGAACAAAGGACCATGGAGCCTCCCCTCAAACGATTATCCATCCATCCACTCTCTACCAACCAGGATTCTTCACTCCAATGCGTTGGAAGCACACGCCTTACATGGAGCACCACCTACCTCGAGAGATTTCTCTATCCCAAGTCAACTCCTCTTCACCGTGTTGGGACCAGGACACGTGCATAAAGAATCCGGAGCACACCGCCTGTCTAACCGAGCTCATCCACGGATCCCATCGTGATATTACCGGGGCCCACCACCTTCGTTCGGCATTCCGAGGATTCATCCACTTGGCTAACTTCAGGGCATGGCTCCGATACCACTTGTAATGATTCCGGACACCACATATCTCCACAATGATATGATATTGTCCACTTTGGGCCTAAGCCCTCATGGATTTGCTTTTGGACTTACCCCAAATGGCCTCATACCAATGGAGATATTTTTCCATCCTTATATATCCATGATCCTCCCCACTTCTAGTCAATGTGGGACTTTG
>APFE031437453.1:0-20802 GCA_000404065.3 Pinus taeda
TTAATTTGCTGTTAGATGTATTTCTTTTATGGTTAAGAATATGTTGCTTTTGATGATTTAGTAGTTTGCTTCCATTTGTGCTTTCTGTAGCAGGTTGAGAAGTGATCAGAAAAGATTCAAAAGGCTAGCAATAGTGCCTTGAGCTCTCTTCCTCCCTCTGGGACCATGGGAAAGTGCATCCAACACTGGAGCCTCTCCTTCAGAAAGATTGGAAGAAGTTGTTGGAGCAAGAATGATTTTCAGATTCAAGAACTCCACTTGGGTTTCGAACCTAGTATCTGTAAGAAAGAAGTCTGACGAGATTTGTTTGTGCATTGATTTCTAAAACCTTAACTGGACTTATGATAAGGATAATTATCTTGTTCCCTCCACAGAGAAGATCTTGCAAACAATCTCGAGGTATGAAATGTTCGCTCTGCTCAATGGCTTTTCTGGTTTCAATCAAGTCTTAGTTGCTAAACGAGATAGGTTAAAGACAACTTTTAGAATGAAGTGGAGGATGTTTTCTTTTAGACGCATTCGCTTTGGCCTTGTAAATTTTAGGGATACTTTCTAAAGGGAAATGGATATCACTTTTAGAGGAATAATTGGCCAAAGCTTGATGGTTTACCTAGATGAAGTGATTATGTTCTCAAAGAAAATATTTGACCATATACATCATCTAAAGTAGATCTTTAAATGTTGTCGAAAATACAAAATATCACTAAACTCCAAGAAGAGCATCTTCGCGATGTCTGAGGGAAATATTTAGGGGCACATAATAGCAAAGAGTGGTATCATGGTGGACCAAGAGCATGTAAAAGCTATCATGCAAATGCATCCCAATGGAAAAAAGGAAATGCAATCATTTTTGGGTAAGATTAAATTCCTTCATAAGTCCATTTCCAATTTTTCCCAAATGGTAAAGCCACTACAAAATATGATTAAAAAGGATGTGGTATTCAAATGGAACCAAGAAGAGGAGGAGGCTTACGACCGTATCAAGTAAGAAATAGTTAAATCTCTTTCTCTTTACAACCCCAATTTCGATAAAGACTTCATGTTATACACATTTGCATCATATTCATCATTGGTTACTATTTTGACACAAAAGGATGATTGAGGTAATGAGCAGCCTATATCTTTTATGAGTACCACTTGCAGGGATCAGAGCTCAGTTACCCCATTATGGATAAGAAAGCATATGTCATCTATAAAGTTGTCAAACACTTTAGAACTTACATTCTGAAAAATCATGTGATAGCATTTGTACCTCATCCAACCATGAGATCAATATTTGTATAAAAAGAGTTAGGTGAACACAAGGCCAATTAGATGACATGTCTGCAAGAGTATGATCTAGAATTCAAAATTTCTCACACAGTTAAAGGACATGGCTTATGCAGGGTTGCTATTGAAGCCTCTGATCACCCTGAAGAAGACATACTGGGGACCTAGGAGCACAGAATTGAGATGTATCAAAATGATTCAATACCCACACCTAGCCCATCATCATCTTGGTATGGATACTTAATGCAATATATTAAACATGGTACTTTGCCTTCTTCCTTGTCAGCAAAGCAGAAGAGGGCCATCAGATTAAAACCCTCATGTTAGACCTATTTTAGAAACATCATAATGGTGTTCTTTTGAAATGATTGGAATCTAATGATGTTGAGAATGTTTTGAAGGAGCTACACGATGGGTCAGTAGGTGGACATCATGTTGGTGAAATGAAAGCACAAAAAATCATGTGGGTTTGTTTTTTATTGGTCTAAATTATTTAGGGATGCCCACACCTATGTATAGAAATTTTCTATATAATAGAAGAGTGTTGGAATAGAATCTCGATCAATTGCAATATTATAGCCTATTGCAGTAGAGGAACCTTTTTAGGTATGGGGTTTGGATGTCATCGCGAAGATCACACCAGACTCCTCGAAGTAGCACAAGTACATTCTTACAACTATGAATTATTTCACAAGGTGGGTTGAGGTTGTTCCACTGAGGCAAGTCAATGAATATGAAGTAATCAGTTCGTTAACCATAACATCATAACCAAGTTCGGTGTTCTCATCTCCCTCATTTTTGATAATGCAACTTACTTATCATCATTGAGGTCATATGATTTTTCTTTGGAAAATGGTATTGTTTTGAAGCATTCTGCTAACTATTATCCCCAAGGCAATGGTTTATCTGAGTACACCAAAAAGAACATAATCTGTATTATCAAGAAAATTGTGTTGTCCCATCAAAGAAACTGGTATGATGCTTTAACTAATTCTCTTTGGGCCGATTCAGTCACTCCCAAACTGTCTATACATACCTCACCCTCCTTCCTAGTGTATGGAAAGGAAGTTATCCTACCTCCTAACATGTACCTACCTGCACTACATTTGTCTCAAGAATATCGTAGTATGCCATGCCCTATAATGCAGAGTTGGATTGACACCTTACTTAATCTCGAGGAAGAAAGGAAAAAATCTCGTGAAAAGTTTACCACTCATTAAAGTCGAATCAAAAGGTGGTTCAACAAGAAATATGCAAGTAGAAAAGAATTTAATGTAGGAGATCTTGTCCTGAAATGGGATAAAGCCCATGAGGATAAAGGTAACCACACAAAATTTTAAGCCATGTGGATAGGTCCATACTAGATCAAAGAAAAGCTTGGCCAACACACTTATCTCCTTCAAACCATATACGAGAGGTTTGAACCTCTTCGCATAAATGGCCAATACGTCAATTTTTACTTCACTTAGCAACTTTCGTAGCTTCTCACTCATTTATACATATTTATCTTCCTCTCATTTCCTTTTAGTTGGTTTCAATTTTCTATCTTGTTTTAATTGCATGCATTTCCTTTATGCTTTGTGTTCAGTCCCATAAGGCCTATTGTCCATAAGTAAAGGCCTTGTTCATGAGTAAAGAGTTCAGGAACATAATCATTAATCTTAGCATGTTGTAGAAACTGGGGTAGTTGTTCAATCATTGGCCAGTTGTTGATCTTGGTTTCCCTATTTGATCTTGAAAACCTTATAATTCAATGCCACAAGAAAATATGGACTAGACTACGTGGATAACCTTTATCATCTAGAACACCCTCCATATTTATGGGGACCTTCATCACTTGAATTGGATTCAATATTTAGTTTATGCTTTCAATAACTTGACATAGAGGCTCAATAAGGGAAAAGGAGAAACTTATCATGAGCGAACTATTTTCAAAAGAATAAACAAAGTCTCTAAAAAACAAGAAACAACGACTCTTGCTCATAAAATAATTCGAGATCCCTCACATGCTCTAGCGAAAAGAACACCTAATAAATGATGCCAATGTGCACATACAAATAAATAATTGAATAAATGGGTAAAGCATTGAGAAAGGCTTCTTGTGCAGAGAGGTATAGTAACAAATTCATCGAGTTACTGAAGAGGCCTATTGGCAGTGATGCAACGTTTATGATTTCTTGAAGAGACTCTATCGGGCTATAGAATAGGCCTACTAGTAGTGGAGAAACACTAGAGACCTACCACAATACTGAACACTCTCAGCTCATGCATCATTAACTGGGTTCCTTATTGAAGTCATTAGTGTCATCTCTTAATTGATGAAGTTTTTCAAAGTAATCCAATTAGAGTATGAAGGGTCTATTGTCTTTAATGAAGGGTTGTACAGTAGAATCAATGGGACTCATGAGTCTAGAACAATACTTCTAAGGGTAAAACTTCATTTTAAGTAGAGGTCAAACAAAGATTATAAGGTTCTAATGTTGTATCGCTATTTGTTGTAGATGCTACAATAGACCCAAAATTTCACCTTTTTCAAATTTTGGAGACCCCCGTACTAACCTCTTTTTCATCCTTCCCCTATGGTTGCTTAAGGCTTATTTCCCTCCTAACCCATTTAGGGTTTTCCATAAGATTTAGAAAACCCACGTCTAAAACCTAAAACCTTGAGACTTGAGGTTTTCCTTACTAAGTCACAGGTCAAAGCTGTAGTTTGAAGCAACAATTCCACTAATATTTGATGTTGTGACTTGCGTCCATTACTTCTAGTCGCTAGTCGCATCCTTAACCCGTAAATGAATTCATGATAAGCATTAGGGTTGTGAATTTGCGACCTCTTTTATCACTCTCTTCAAGAGTCACACAGTCACATGATAGGTTCCTAGTTACCCCTATCTATGACCTGGTACCTGCTTAGGTTAGTCGTGTGCGATGAAGTCTCTATGAAATTTCACAATGTGCCCCATCTCCTTAAATTGGTCACATGTGATGAATTTTTAGCATGTTTTCAATCTGCGACCTACCCTCATACATGTAGTCTCTTTATAAAACTTTGATGCCCTTCATTACCATTCACTCCTACTTCTCAACACTCAAAGGGTCGACTCCTCTCCTCTGACTGCCAGCAATGATCATGACATAAGGTATGTAATGGTCACAAACTTGTAATTATTTCTCTTTCCTATGCTATGCATGTGCCCTCTCATTCTAATGCCACTCATCCCCTCGATTTGTTTCCCAATAGTTGATCGGTGGCCTTAAGGGTTTCCATTGGCACGCTTACGCCGCACTAACATATGGATATCGAATTTCCTAAAATTAACCATCATAGGACCCCAATCGTTCAATGCTTCCAAGTCTTCGAATTATACCATCAATCCAGCCATCCCTAGTTGCAGTCGAATTGAATGCATCGCAACCCAAGAGCCTCACACATCCATATGAAACGTGATTCCCTTCGTTGGGCTTCTCTTTTTTGGTCTCAATGTTTATAATGTGCCCCTCTTTTAGTGTCTCAACAAACTTGCTCCTTTTCCTATTCCCCCTAAGTTCAGATATTGTGGCACATTAAGAACCTTACAGGTGTGGAGACTCACAAAATCACACCCATCGCCCCTCCACATGTTGGCTATCATTATGAAGAGTGACTTGGATTGTGATTTGCAACAAATATAAGGTCATGGATTACATATCCCATATCTATTTGATTTCCCTTTTAATCGTTATTCACATTGGTAGTTTACAGTGCATGTGTGACCTTTCCGTAAGTGCTACTTGTGACCTACCCTAGTATCAAGAATGAGACCATATCATCCCTTATGACGTATCCTTCCTTCCAAAACGCAACCTAGCTATCCTATTTGGCTTCTAGTCACAAATCTCAACAGGAAAGGTCAACAATATCCGTGACCTACCTTATCATGCGACCTCATGACCTATGCAAATGCATGAACTTTGGAACCTACACTATCTTCTAAATTTGTGACCTGTCTCACAAGTTGAAATTTTAGCCCTAAAAAAACCCTTCACACTTACATCTTGATGCCCCATAGTGATAATTTTATTTTCTCTTTAATTGGTTATTTCCATTATTCATGCTAACATCTGTTTCCTAGGATCATATTTTTGAAATTCTAGGTGACATTGATCTGGACTACATCAATATATCATCTTTTTGCAAAGAGATGGTGCCACCAGTGGTCAAGGGTTCTTGTAAAGGTTCTTACAAGAGCTCCACCAAAGTTGAAATCAATATTGAAGGAGTTGGAGATAGTTTAGCCCTAAAAAAACCCTTCACACTTACATCTTGATGCCCCATAGTGATAATTTTATTTTCTCTTTAATTGGTTATTTCCATTATTCATGCTAACATCTGTTTCCTAGGATCATATTTTTGAAATTCTAGGTGACATTGATCTGGACTACATCAATATATCATCTTTTTGCAAAGAGATGGTGCCACCAGTGGTCAAGGGTTCTTGTAAAGGTTCTTACAAGAGCTCCACCAAAGTTGAAATCAATATTGAAGGAGTTGGAGATAGTTTACAAGCTCTACCCAAATATGGAGATATTGCCCACAATATTGATAAGAAACAAAAATTTCATAGTGGGATATTTATTCAGAGTTTTCAAACAAGGAAATCCTACAGAGTCAAGAGGATTTCAAGGTATACATTAATATCAATAGATATTGGTTGCACAAAGTAACTGCACATGCACAAGTGTTCCCATGTGCCAATACAATGCACTCGATATTGCAATATATAGATGAAGATCACTGGGAAATAAAGGGGCATTTTGGAGATATTATAGCATCCTTTAACATTGCTTACATTGCAACCTATTACAAGTTTCCTGAGCGAGAAGAGGTATTCAACACCAAATGGTTGTCAGATTTTAATGAATCTACCAAGGACATACTAAAGTCATGGTGGCAGGAGCTAACCAAGTTCAAGCATACCATGTTTATAAGACAGACGACCTCTGGAAGGTGTATTAGTTAATGGTAGCTATGATGAGCAAGTTGTATGGGAGAATTGACACTTTTCTAGGATCATGAGTTCCTCTTATGCACACAGTTTCCCCTAAAGTTACACCATTTAATTGGGAAAGCATTATTGCTTCATCACTCAAGTCAAACATTCAGGAAACCAAGAATCCAGTGAAGGGTCAACCATCAAAATTTTATATGGATTCTTATATATAGTGTGTGAAAAATGTGAATTCAAAGGATTGAATTTAATACAGACTCCAAAAGTGAAAGATCTTGTACACATTATAAAATCTTTTGGGGCACGGGCTATAAAGGCATGTATGAGACAATTGCAGAATCTTTCATTGCTCCTTTGTTTCTTACACTCTTTGGTGAATACTCTCCATGTATGTTTGAAAGGGCCATGAACACACTTCCTAATTTTGTAGATTGGTTCCCTATTTGGGAAGCAACCTATATTAGGTTTTTCGGTGCTTACAAACCTCCTCGCGCTTTCCCCACACTGGTGAAAGATAAGGTGCTTTTAGAAGAGGTTTCCTATCAATTGACTATTGCGTTGTCCAAAACATTAGTAGAAGGAAAAAAGGGGTCATGACTTGTGTTCCCCTTGAAAATTGGAGGATATTCCCTCAAGAACCTTAAGGAGAACAAAGTGGAAGCTAAGGACTTGAAAGGTTTCTATTTTGTTTCTTTAAGGTTCTAAAAATATAACCTGAAAGGTATTGCATCTGTGCATTATAAATAAATTGGCTTCAGATGGTCTTATGCTCATTTTAAATATGATGACGAGGATAAGATCAAGAATTTTATAATGCTTCTAGGAAAATAGGGCCAAGTGAGCAACAAGGAAAAGAGGGAGAGAAATCAAATAATGATACCCAGGAAAGCATGAGTCATGGAGCTAGGGAAACCATTCTTAAAAGGAAGAAAGGGCTATAAAGAATTAAAGGAAAACAAAAGAAACACAAGGTTGACAAGTAGGAAGGAACCCAACAGAAACAACAAGAAAATAATGAAACCCTAAGGAAACAAGAAGGATGAAATAAGGGAAAAGAGGATCTCCTAAAAAGGAACGCAAAAATAACTCAAAAGAAGCAAGAAATGAGAAAGAAAATAGAAGAGGAAAGAATCAAAGGGGAAGCAGAAGTAGAGCAGTGTAGAAAAGCAAAATAATATTCGAAGAAAAAGGAGGAGGAACTAATGAAAAATAAAAAAGAGGAGGAAATTAGGAAGAGAATGGAAAATAAGAACAAAGAATGAGAGATGAAGAAGAAAGGAGACAAAAGGAAGAAGAAGAGGGAAAGAGGCAACAAGAATCTCTAGCCAAAAAAATCGAGCAAGACCTTCTTAGAGAACAAGAGTGGAAAGAAACAAATGATCAACAACCATAGGGATCAAAGATGCAGTTATATATGACTCCTTTGGATATCCCACCATCTACTCCCATCATCAGTGGTCATTTTATGCTACAAGAGTTGGGCATTCTAGAGGAAGAAGAAGAAGAAGTATTGGACATTTATAGGCTCACTTTTGACCAAGTCTAATGAAAAATTATGCAAGAAAGGTGAAAACTTTATGCCAAGAATCCAAATAAGCCCATATCAGTGGTCATAGAGAAATATATTATCATTAACACGGCAATGAACCTAGGGGTGATTGCTCAGTTGGAATCGCTTTTGTGATGGCCACATAGATAAATATAAATAGATTGAACAAGTAGGTTGTCAATCTAAAAGCTAAGCTTGTTTCCTACAAAAAAAGGGTTGCATAGGTATAAAATGAAAACCAAGCCTTTCTCACATCCCACTCCCAAGGTAAAGGCTTACAAGCATCCATTTAAGATGAGTTACAGATACTAGCAAATGCAATGGTCCTAGTCTATGATGAAATGATGATCCTGCATTAAGTCATGGCCCCATTACCTAACATGCACAAAGAATCAAAAGAAAGGGGAATGATTATCAAAATAGCTGCAATAGAAATCGAACATATACATGAGTGGATTGATCAATCTCTTGACGTACCTGAATATATAACAAGAAAATATTGGATCACAATGGAGAACGATAAAGTGGTCATGCACATCAAGATGCAGTCACATGATAATTGGCTAGATATATGGACAAAGTGATGGCATCATATTATCACTTACTTGGCCCAATAGAGTATCTTGTCGAATTGCACAAGATTCACTCTACTAGCGCACTAGGTGAAACAAGAGAAAAGGATGAAGTAAAATGTGAGATTCAAGCATTCCTATAACCTACCAAGCAAGTCAATGCAAAGGATGACCTGGAGGTCACAAAAGAGATGGTCACTTCATACGTGGTTGATCTCATAAGGCTATATACTAAGTTGGTGACCCTATCAAACTAGATAAAAGGTAAGAGGCCCACCCTAGTACCAGATGCACTAGAGTGTTTGCAATGACATGGAGATGAGTTACAAAACTAGATTCTGATTCTTGTAGGAGAATACCAGCTCTAGCGAGCATTTTTGGTTTGATAATTGCAACTTTATGTTCCAATCCTTTCTATTACTAGATTATTTGATTAGCATTATTTACTTTCTTTATATGTATGTATGTAGTATTTACTTGAGAACACACTAGGTCATAGAATAGGAAAAGTCATGTAGAATATGAAAAGTCATTGAGGGAAGGTGAAAGGTCATGAAATGTGAGAGGTCACCTTAACTTCTATAAATATACCCTCATGGCACAATGTAATGGAATTTTAGTTTTGGACTAAATTGGTGCATATTGTTTGAGATCAATAGAACTTTGAGAATGCAAGTGGTGATTTTGCACTTCCACTTATGGATGTCATGAAATTTTCATGTGATTATGTTATGAGTACTTCAACTTTTGGAACTTTTTGAGCCTAACTCTGAAATTCTCTCATGTGTTATGAATCATTGTAGAATTTCTCTTGTAGTGATTAGATGGTATGTGTTATGCCTATTTTATGCTTATATCAGTGAATTGTTTTATTGATTTGAACATACATCATGTGTTGAATTGAGCATGTTTACATGCTTTCATGAGATTATTTATTATGAACTTATATATGATCCATGAAATATCTTCTATTGAATACATGGTTTTTATTTGAAGTTTTTCTAATGCTACTTCTCTCAAGATTCATGTTGGTGTTTCTAAACCATTGTTATATGCATAGTTCTTCACATGTTTAAAATCCATAAGTCACTCATTTTCATTTTTTGAAGGCCTTATCTTGTTCTATAATGATTATTGTTTGTTTCTTCCAAAGAGAAATATAATAAATATGATGGTTGTCGAGCTTACATACTGGATGGGACTCCTAAATAAAATGGTGTAGAGCCTAGTTTAGAATCTATACCAGGGAGATCCCCTTGTTGTTGGTGGTACATTTTTGCCTACCAATAGGTAGTTAAGAAACATCCCATGAAATACTTCAAAATGGTAGCATACAAGCCTTCCTCCCTGTTATATGGAATCTATGACTGTGGACAAAAGTGTCTTCCATAGACCTAATGGCCTATTGTAGAACAACACAAATAAAATATTATAATGTTTTCCTTAGAAGGATTGGAGAACAAAAATATGCTTACTTGTGATCCATCACAACCTCTTCTCTCCTCTTGGCTTGTCATCTCCATCATAGCTCTTATCGCTATAATTAGATACTGCATAAACAAACAACAAAAGACAAATGTCTATGAAATCTATGTAGCATTACCCAATCATTCTATTCAATGGATCAACATGGCATTAAAACATATGCATATAAACATAACATAACACATGTAGGAAAATGGTATACTCTTTGTATTAATATGAAAGGGAGAGATTTTACAACCAAAACTGGAAGTTGATCTTCTAGATATCATACCAAGTTGGTTTTTCCTTCCTTGCCACAATGTACACCTCAAAGCCACACTAATGCATGGGAAGGATAACTCTCTAATGTTAAAAGCAACAACATAAGGGTATGATTAGTCTCCAAAATCAAACCCTAGCTTGTGGATGGTAGTAAAATAATAGAAGAGGATTGTAGTTTACAAATTCTTATCCATTTCCCAATCTAGGCTTGAGATCCACTCTTGATGGGAGGATGAGCTCAAGGGATAAGAGGTGAAAACTCCAAATTAGGGAAGATATGATTCAAAGTTCTTATCCAAGGTAAATGGTTGTAACAACTTCTAGAAGATGCTAGAAGAGGAAGCTTCAAGAATCCTTTTATTTTTCCTGAATTTCTAGAATCAGAGCACTCCCAACAAGGGTGGACTCGCTCTGATTAGAGCAGGTGCAAAATTGAGCAACCTTTTGCTGAATGTAGGTCCCTAAAGGGCCAGGGTGCATTGGGCCTTAAAGGCACTGAAATGAAGCAGTCAAGGTTAGAAACTTAGGGATTTGAGAGATTCATGCTTAGGGATTTGTGTAGGGATGATGACAAGGTGTTCATGGATGTTGATTGATCCAGTTTGTAGGCCTATGACCAAATGTGACAAAATGGCCTATAACATATTGACCCCTAAAGCGTAAAGTTAGAAACAGTGGTTGATGACTAAAGTGCTTTACCTTGTGACAAGTTTAGATAAAGAACAATTGTTTGTATCATCATCTGTTACAATATATTTACATCATGATATCTTTGTTGAGGGAGGAATACCCATGCTCAACACATAAGCTAACATTACATGTACAATGATCAAGAAGTTGTGTCCACTAATGATGAAGGGAGGACCCATGATTGGATGATTGTCTGTATGATAACAACCATCATACATGGTGATCATGAATTAATCTTGAAATCGCAACCCGGATGGTTGGAACTAGATATGGGGTCTTCTATCTCGTTCACTAGATCATCCAACGTATGAGTCTAACCATGTGAATAAAGGACCTGAAGTTGAACATGGCAGACACCATCGGATTAACGACCAATGATGTAATCCGTTAATAGATGCGAGAACCCTTGATGATGTTAATGGTTATCAAGGTACAACAGTACAATACATATGGTGTGAATGCATGAGTTGAAGTCAAATACCACATAGAATCTGTTGGTCGAAGGCCAATGATGTAAACATGTCATCCAGAGCAAGGAAACTTGCCATTGATGTATGCAATCCCCAAGGCACTAAAGGAAGAGTTTCTAATTCAACTTCCTGGATAATGAGATGATGTTGACAGGAAGCAAACTGTCACAGGAGAGCCTTGATGTATCCCCCATCAACGACATGAAACGGGTATCATGATTCAAGACAAAATGAATTTGATGTAGAACTGGTTCAGGAATGATAGATATGGAATGAAGGCTCAAGAGTATTGTAGAAAATATCAATTGAATGACTTCTCTTGAACAAATTAGCAACACTGAATGGAGTTGGCAGCGTTGACCCAAAATCAAAAATGGAGGCTCTGAAATGGTCCAATGAACCAAAAGACAAGCATATTTCCCAACCCAACAACCACAGAGATGAAGTGGAAGAGTATCAAGTTCAAGAGAAACTCGCTGCCATAATAGGTGGAGTATCCCAATTTCCCTAACCATTGTTGGTCAATACCTCTTTATTTTTTAACAAGCATGAGAAGGATAATATATGCTTGATCTGTAAGTTCATCCTTCAGATGAAGCCCTTAGAGAATGTTTAACAAACCCTGAGAAGGAGTGGTTTGGTCCTGTCAAGTTTGATGACTCCATCGATATTTGATGATTTAAGTTTTAACGAGTCCAACGAACATCTAACTTGACATATTTTTCATGTTTAGAGAGTTTGAAAAAGAGGCAAAAAAGAAAACTCCAAAGGTTCATTTTCATAGATAGTCTCTTGAGTCTGAAAAGGTAGAAAACAATAATCAGGAGAACCTCTTAACCATATTGGACTAAGGTATTCTTTTTTCATAGTTAGTCTATCTTAGTCCAGAAAAAGGTTAAACTTATACTGAGTAGACGTCTTTTCATTTACTTTAATGAGTTCAAAAAGACAAGTGCTCGACAATCTTTTCATTTTTAGGGAGTTTGAAAATAGTTGAAAGATGATTCCAGGGGGGTTCCTTTTTGGTATGTTTACAAAGCACGAAAAACAATAAAAGTATGCCCCTTGGTCAAAATTACCTGTTTCAATCGAGACACCATCAAATCCATTAAAAACAATTGTCATCCTACTCAAAACACCACCAAAATATTAAAAATACCAGTTTCATGATAAAACTGAGTCATATTTAGGTCAAAATTCTAATAAATTAATGATGAAAATGACCATAAAATAGATAAAAGCTAACTCATTTTTACCATTACAAATTTACCTATGGGAGAGTGAGTTCTGAGTTTTTCCCCCAATATACTGTCGCTGATTATGACCAATCTAGTGGACTATTTCAAGCGTCGTCACTTCCAGGTAGGAGCTAGAACCTTTCTCTTGCTTTTCATGGTTTTGTTTTGTGACTTCATGCACATTTTCGAAGGTTTTGAGGCCCCTAGGGCTCTCATTCCTATCCCTAGGTCCAAAGCACCCCTAGAAGGCCGAAAGGTGCATTAATTAGGAGGGAAATGCACTGGGGCTAGCGCAACAATGCATTGTCTGCCCTTAGGAGGGTGCGTTGGGCGTAATCCCCAACTTAGTTTTTCTTTTTTTCCACAAAGTTTCGCTCGTTTTTTGCGTGAAATTCATTCAAATGATTCTCCTTGTGATGTTGCAGGCTTCTATTGGAACAAAATGGCCTTGATATGGAGGGAAAGAGAACATGAAGAACAAGATTTGGCTATAGCTAATGATCACACCATAGTCTAGGCTTTAAGAGATTATGGACTCATAAAATTCTTTTGGCTTCCTAGTATGAGGCAACAAATAGAGTTATTGAGGTATCTTGTCTGTCCATGGGATGTTCAACCGTAAGCATTTAAACTTGGTGCACATACACTGGAAATACAGGTAGAGAATATATATTTCTTGACTGGTCTTTCAAGGCGAGGTGCCCCCATTTATTTGTCTGGCTCAAGGATTCCTCCCTATTCAAGAATGGTTACTAATGTTTGGAAACCTACTTTTCCTATTCAACCTGGTTTAGTTGTGGCTTCATATTTATCCTCTCAACTTGTTCCATCTGCCACTTGTTAGAAAATTAGAAAGGAAGAAATATTTTCTTTATGTTGATAATCATTTGTGATATTATTAATTTTTATTAACTTTATCAAGTTCTTATTTATCTTAGTTCATAAAGAAATTACCAATAAAAATAACACAAATATCAAAGACCAGTTGTAGGCAAATAGTCAAGGAAAAACCCATATCTAGGGGAAAACCCAACCAACAACTCTTCCTTAATAATTTCACGAGATGATCTAAGACTCCTTTACTTAGACACAGACTTCCTCTGACCACCAAGTCAACCCTTCCTTTCTTCTGCATATGATAACCTTCCAGAAAAAACTTCAACATAGATGCATCAACATGAATTTGACCCAGCAGTAGCCTTACAAAACTTTGAACCAACTGTAGCCCAGAAAAAACTTCAACCCAACAGGAACTTCGATCCAGCAGAATCTTTGACCTAGTAGAATCTTCGACCTAGTAGAAACTTCGACCCAGAAGTAGCCTAGCAAAACTTCGACCAAGCAGTAACTTTGACCTTTCAACAAATAGGATAGCAAATCCACATGTGTGAGAATGAGAGACAACCCAGAAACTTAAATTTTCCCTCTCCAACAAATCTCCTCCTTCTCTTGGAATTTCGAACTTTTTCTGCCGCCCTCTTTTGAATATCGAACTTGTGTGAGATGTGTCCTCCAAATGAATCGAACTGCTTATATATATACTCTTTTCTAAATTACCCTCATGTAGGTTGACTTGATGAGGTAAGGACCGACTTGGTGTGGAGGTGACAAATGACTTATTTTACTCAATATTAATCTTTTTTACAAGATTCAAAAGCCCAAGAGGGGTCTCATTAAATGGACAATGACTTTAATGACTCAAGACAAACCTAGAAGTCCTCAATGGGGATTTTGACCTAAAACATGAAGACCCAAGCATGAAACCCATGCTTTAACAAGTCATAATAATAATAATAATAATAATAATTTATTTTGATAAATACATTTCATTATGACTTAAATACAATTATGAAGACTGAACCTAGTTACATTCTTCAACACTCCCTCTTAACTAGGGAGGTATTCATACATACATATACAAGTACATGGAAGATATCAAAACACATGAACCATGAACAGTTTAGGCACTTACAGTGCCACAAACTAGAGTCCTGACCAGGGCAATCTATCCGGGTGGGACTAAGATGGACTAAAGCTTTCAACCTTTCTAGGTACCATTAGGCTTACTTACTAACCATGAACCCAGGGAACTAGGCGCATAATGAAAGGTCAGAGCTCTATGAGCAACACCACCCTCCCTATCACTTCGAGAACTAGACATCAACACATATGCCGATAAGATGTCCTCCCAGGTATTTTACACACAATGCCTTAATACATAAAATATCTCTTGATCAAACTGATTGATAACCTCAAGCATGATTTTCAAAAACTTTGAGAGATGTACCTAATCATTCACAACCTCAATCAGTAATTTTTTTTTAAATACTCATGAGTAAACACAAACCTTCAAGGTCTTCAGACATCTTTATGTTGCTTCACAATTTAAAATAGTAGGACTTAGAGGCTTCCCAACAAGTGTAGTCAGAAGTTTCCTCAATCATATAGCTTCCTTTCCTACTTCTCATGCTACAATATATTCTTCAACTAGATCCTGCTTTCCTTCTTTTAGTAGCACGTCAACATCCATTCTCTAATTTATTCAAGGTATCCATCATGAATATAATATGCCCTCCCTCTCAACTTGGGAGATATACTCTTTGCTTTATCCAGGCTCCCTCTTAACTTAGGGATATCAATTTATTTCTATGACATTGGAGAATATTTTATGGCTTCCATCCTTCTTATCAGAGGCATCTTGATCGTCATTATTCATATAACTTCCTTCCTCGTGCTTATCAATAAAATCAACTTTACTTACGAATTTCTTCAATCCCTTGAAGATTATGTACCTACACAACTTAAACAACAACTAGATATATAGAAGCATGAAGTTAACTATATCAGAATAATGGAGCATTAGAATTTAGATATAAAATACCTAAACTTAGTTAGGTATTTCTTGCTAGGGTTTCGTCATAAACAATAGACTTCATTATCAAGAATTCAAGAAACTCAATCAAGATAACAATATTCATTATATCTAGGGTCTCAATATTTCTTCCAGAGATATGACATACTTTTCTATAATATATTGAAAACTATAGAAGCAATTCAAACAAGTATAGTTATACAATGCATCCAACAACTTTAGAATTCATATATTAGACTTCTACTAGGATGTAATGCAAACCCTAGATTTCATCTTTGAGATACTACAACATAATCAAAATTTTCAACTAAATGACCAACTTCTACTAGGGTTTGTTGTAATCCCTATATTTTATCATCATAGTGGAAATAATATCATCACATCATATTCTAGAATCTCAAACTTCTACTAAAGCTTAGTAGCAAACCCTAGACTTTCACACTATAAACATAAACAATTTCGTTAGCACATATACATATCTAGGATAATCACGCACAAGAATATCATAACATATATAGGAAAAACCCAAGACACAAATATCAATACATATAATGTAGATTAGGCTATGGTTTTTATTAGACGAATAAACATACACCTAGGGTTTCATTTGTAGGAGCTTACTCTCGATACATAAGGGTTTTACTCATAAACCCTAATTTACCAAAACCTCAAGGTCTAGGAACACATTACCATCCAACCTTAAAGGACTAGTGTTTCCATAATAATAACATCATCATCAAAACCCCAAACATCAAAAGAATAACATTTTCAAGATTTCATCAATAACTCTACATAAACTAGGGTTTTTCACATTAGCATTAAGATACCCTTAGGTTAGGGTCTTATAAAGAACCTTTTAGGGTTAAAAAAACATGATGATTTAATGAGGTTAGATTCAATCTAATTATTAATCACCCAAAAAATAATCTCTATGATTCAAAGGTCCTAGACATAACACTTGTTAGTAATGTCAAGTAGATGAATATACCTTTATCACGAAGAGAACAAAACTTATGATCTAAAATATACCTTGATCCTATTAGCAAGCTTTTCCTAAATAAGGAAAATATAAAAATAAATGTTATTAGCATCTAGTGTAAACACATCTAGATAAGAAAAGGAAAACCAAATATGAAAGATAATACAACGGGTAAGATGTTTATATTTGGAAAAATGGTGAGGGCTCCCTATTAATCCAATCTCAAGGGATACCTATAACTTTAAAAAAATAATTCAACAATGTTTTTCCAAAGCATGTTGAACATATAAGTACTAAAAGTAAAAATACAAAACAATTCAAAAACTTAGAATAGAGGGATATAGTCTCCAAGAGTCCCTAGAAAATAAGTCTTTGACTTCAGATTCTTCCTTATTGTTCTTCTTTAGTGATCCTTCATCAACAACATTTGCTTGATCCCTATTTCTCTTTCTATTCCTTGGATTCTAAAGACAATCGCTTCTATAGTGACCCATCTTGCGACAATTGTAGGCCCTTTATACTTCTTGAAGGTTCCTTTGTCCTTTTGATGAGAGGAATAAGCATTTGAAACTTTCTCCTCTTCATTATCTTCATTTCTCACTAATGAGATTTTGACTTCTTCTTGACTGCATGCATTCCATAAATGTTCGAATGTAGGAGTTTCCTTCCAAGTGTTGGGACGTGATGGAAGGGCACTCCAAGATATTGGTAGTCCTAGAAGTGTAGTGATTACAAGCTCCTTTTCTGGTACTATATCATCTATTTCCTGGAGTTCATATTTGATTCCAGCTATCCTTACAATAAGGATGCCACAATGTCTTCCTTTGTCATCTTTATAGATCTTAGTTCATTCTTAATACTTGGAATTTGACCAAGATTCTTGATTGTGAATAATTTGGACAATGCCTCATATATCTCTTGAGAAGAATCTATGTTGGATATATATGGTATGAGGTTATCATTTATTCCATCAACCAATAGTGTCATGACCAATATATATGTTTCTATGAACTTTATGTTTTATGCATCACTTGACTCATTTGTAGGCTTCTTTACTTTTCCTTTGACTAAATCCAAGACTTTACTTTTCTTGAGGATGAGATCTATCCTCTTTTTCCATGCCTTGTAATTGGATGCTCCTTCTAATTTGTTTTCTCCCTTCATTGAGTTAGACATTGCTCTTGAAGATGATAGGCTTGACTTCTTATATGAAACTTTTCCTTGACGACCCTTTATTCAAGCTTCTTAAAACTCCTTATTCTCCTTTTAATACAATTTGAAGTTGCCTTTTTCCTTCTTCTTCACCTTATCTCTGAAACCATGTTAGAAAACCAGAAAGTAATAAATATCTCTTTTATATTGATAATCACGTGTGATATTATTATGTTCTTATTAACTTTCTTGAGTTCTTATTTTATCTTAGTTCCCCAAGAAATTACCAATAACAATAACACAAAGATAAAAGACACTAGATGTAGGTAGACAACCAAGGAAAAACCCCTATCTAGGGGAAAAACCAGTCAACAACTCTTCCTTAATAATTTCACGAGATGATCCAAGACTCCTTAACCTAGACATAAACTTCCTCTGACCACCAAGCCAACACTTCCTTTCTTCTATGGATGATATATTTCCAACAAAAACTTTGATCTAGATGCAACAACAAGACTTTAACCCAACAGAGCTTTGACCCAGTAGAACTTCGACCGAGCAGTATCCTAGCAAAACTTTGACCTAGTAGTAGTGATCAGGTCATCAAATTTATGCTCGGAAATGAGAGTGCCTATAACTTGTGAAACCATCGCCAAATTGAAGTGTGTCATTCTGAATCCAACGACGTTTGTTTCACCTCAATCCGACACCGGGAGCTCAAGTTGTCATTCGTTGACCATTTTCGCAAATATAGGTGATAGGCTGACTGTGCATTTTTGGGCCATTGGCAAGTTGCCACTTGGCCTATACATATTGGTCCAAAAATACTGGATTTTGATTGGTTCAAATTTTTTATTATTATTATTTTTGGTTGACTATGTAATTAGGTGGACCAATGGTGGGAGGCCACGTGGGCCAATGGTGGGAGGCCACATGGGCCAATGCTAGGCTGCCATGTGGCCTCTAGTTGGTAGGTTAAAAATTTGGTTAAGGATTGAAGCACCCCACAGGATTTGAACAGAGGACCAAGCACCAAGGACCAAGGCACACTACCACCGCACCATCACTATGTTTCTTACCCCATACAAGTCTCGACCTTCATTTAAATATGAGTGCATTTGTATTTTGGAGTTAGGGTCGGGGCTAAGCCCCAGTCTTAGTCCCCGCACCCTCAGAACAAAGGGTCAGGACCGTGGGTTGGGGCTTAACCCCAATCCATGGTCACAATCCACACAAAATAGCGCAATAGAACCACAGTCAGAGTTTGGAGTGGGGGCCAGCCTCGGGCCACACATGACCGTAGACAGGAGCTTATTGGATGGGTGGAGTTTAGGGCCTAGCCCTCAGACATATGACACATCATATAACTTTGGCGGAGGAGCAGATGGGGCCAACCCCTAGGTGCACGTAGCGGGGGAAAGCCCTAGGTCACATAGACCCTCACATGATCGAGCCCTCTAGCGGTTTGGGCTTGCGAAAATTTTGGCCCTAGCCCTGGGTTTCAAGCACTAAACGCGCCATAACATAACCAGGTGTCGAGACCATTTGGGGATGGCCGACGGGTGGGCAGTTCGCCCCATCCCTTGGGCGCATGCCCCTATACGACTGTAAATTATAGAAATTTGGGGCTTAGTGGACATTTTAAGTGTCCGACAATTTCGCCCATCGAGCATGATTGTAGGCCAGATTTGCGTGCTGGTTCCGGGTTTGGGGTGCTCAAGCTAGGTTTAGGTCGAATTGTAGGATGGTTAAAATAGAAGTTCATGAGAGAGCTTGGAAGGTCATACCTTTTGGATTTTTTATCCAAATTGAGCTCAAAAAGAGGCTCCATAGGGGTTTTTGGATGTTCTAAATCCATTAGTAACCTCTATTTTCTGATTTGAGCACATATATAGACTCTTTTTGAAGGTTTGATACTATAGGTGTATGGACTAGTCAGGGTTTGGAATCGTTTATGGGAATTTTTTGGGCATGGAGAAGAGCTTGTAGGGTTATTCTCACTTCCAGAAGGCTACTGCAGTAGATGTAACTAGTAGGGTTCAGTCTAGGTTCAAATTCTCTCATCATGAAGTTTTCATTATAAGTTTCAATGTGGAATTGAAGCATGCACATGATGTTGTTAGCTCATTTCAGTTGAAGTATGTCATCTTTGAAGGAGATGTTTTGAGTTGTTGTCATTATGTGAGTTCTTTGTAGGATAACATTACCTTGTAGGGGTAATAGCCACTTATTTAGCTACAACAAATGTTTATGTACTTCATTGATACTTAATATATGAGTGGTCTACTCATGTTGACAGGCCTAGAGATGTAGCCCAGGAGGGGTGAACTCCATCAAAAACCCTTTGTCTTGTTCCTTTTTATGTCTTCATGGATTATGTGTGTTATGTTCAGTTACATATGAAGGCTAATTTATGTTTTAAGAGACATTGAATAAACCTGTTGTTTCAAGACCCATTTTTATGCTCTCAAATCGTCGACACGGTCCTAAGTTTTGTTTTATTTGATTTTGGAGAAGAGGAAGAAATCGCCTAATTCAATTTCAGAACAGAAAAAAGAATCTCCAAGATCTAGAGGAGAAAAATTTGGCTCTTTAGATGGAGAACATAGAAATGAGAAGGATGTTGGAGATAGTTGAAGAGGAGAAGAGACACATGCATTTTTTTATTGTAGCAAGTTCTTAATGAGAAAGTTGCAAAAATATCTACTCCTACACCAACAAAGGAAACCTCCAGAATGAGGCCAGTGTATGGTCATGGTTCAAATAGAGGTTTTCAACCATATGTGGAAGATGTTGCATGTGCTTTTTGAAAACATATTCAAGAAGCACACCATATTCCAGTGGACAAGAGTGGGTGGCTGGAGTCATCTAAAAGTTGGCCATCATCTTCATCATCAAAAGCTAACAAGATGAATGAAAAATTTAAAGAGGTAATTATTATCTCAAATTTCACCCCTTCTGTTTTCATGCGTAACAACTCTTTCACAGTGTTCGAGCAACACACCAAGGGCATAAGTATGAAGTTGCTTTCCAAGATGGGATATGAAGGTGGATTTCTTGGAAAAGATGATCAAGATATTACCAATCCGATTATGGTTGAGGAAAGGCCGAAATACTAGGGATTGGGATATAGCCAAAAGGAGTTTGGAGAATGCTCCAAACAGCTTGAGGTACATCAAACATCTGAGCATGAGATGTCACCACCTTGTGAAAACCGTCGAAGCTACAACTCTAGAGATAGGTATAACTCTCAAGAGTGTTTTCCAATGCATTGAAA
>APFE031437455.1:0-15106 GCA_000404065.3 Pinus taeda
TATGAATGTGTAATCACTTATAATTCACTTGTAGTTCTCTAACTTCCTGTATGCATTCATAGACTGTGTGGTCCCATATGTTTTTGGTATGTTCTGAATGTGTTGAATACTGAATGCCCTAACTTCTATGTAAGGTTAATACCATTTTCATACTGAAATGATGTTGACTCCATAAGCCCAATGGATAGTTGCTAAATATGTTTCCACCATTCATATTTTTACATTTGTTTCACAAGAGTTAGCCATCTTAACTATAATAAAAAACATTAACCCTTTGAGAGAGCCCTCTCATGGTTGGGGAGGCTAGCTCAGCCCCTATAAGTAGGTTTGAACATAGTTTACTTGAAGTCTTCCTGGTTTTGCAGCCTTCCAGGGCCTGATTTTTGATAATTTAACCCCCTCTAAGTACTGAGGTCTTTTCCTTTGATTGGAACAGACTGACAGAACCTTGTCTTCCTTCCTCCATCCCTTTCCAAATCATTGTCAAAGCTGGTGGTAGGGACATGCATCGCACACAGGTAGATGAAGGTGCTTCTGTTAGTATTTTATCCTCAACTGCTTGGAAAGCTTTGGGTTCCCCTCAGCTTGTGCCTATTACGCAGAATCTGAAAGCTTTTAATAGAACCATTAGTGAACCTTTAGGGATCCTTCCTAAGCTTTCTATTACCTTGGAAGGTAAAACTATCTATATTGATCTTATGGTAGTTCGAGGTCCCTTGGATTTCAATTTACTCCTTGGGCGTGACTATGTTTATGCAATGAAAGCTGTCGTATCGACACTCTTTCGCATGATGTCTTTCCCTCGCAATAGAAATATTGTGACTGTAGACCAGCTTTCGTTCCCTAGTCTTGTTTCAGCTACCAATAATATGACACCCCTAAATGTTCTCGATTCTAAAGTGGTATCTACCCCGCCACGAGTTAATTATGTGGCAACTGGTCCCATGTTTTCAGTTACTGATGTAAGTGAGCTTCTCACTATTTTGCTCATCTTCTTTTGATTTAGATCTGGTAATTGACATGGAAAACTCCATGGGATTTCTTGAACGCGATGTTCTTATCCCTCTTGAGTCCCTTGACATGTGTTCCTTCCAGAGAACTATTCTTCCTTCTGATGAAGACCTCTTAGAAGCCATGATCAAGGTGTGTCCGTTGACATGTCTTTCTTCCAGTTGGAAGCCATAATTAGTAGAAGCGAGGATAATTTGTTCCTCTCTAAACCTCGTTAAAAAATGAAACAAGGAGTCTTGAGCATAGTTCCTTGTCTTGTGTCAAGCTCGTTAAAAAATGAAACAAGGATAGGTTATATAGATAGATTGTAGAGAGTAGTCATGAGCATAGTTCCTTGTCTTGTGTCAGACTCGTTAAAAAATGAAACAAGGAGTCTTGAGCATAGTTCCTTGTCTTGTGTCAAGCTCGTTAAAAAATGAAACAATGATAGGTTATATATGTAGATTGTAGAGAGTAGTCATGAGCATAGTTCCTTGTCTTATGTCAAGCTCGTTAAAAAATGAAACAAAGGGTTTTGAGGAAAGTTCCTGTTACTGAGTCAACCTCGTTAAAAAATGAATCAGGTATGAGGATAGTTATTTTCCTGTGTCAACCTCATTAAAAAAAAATGAATCAGGTTCGAGGAAAGGTCCTGTTACTGAGTCAACCTCGTTAAAAAATGAATCAGGTTCGAGGAAAGTTCCTGTTATTGAGTCAAACTCGTTAAAAAATGACTCAGGTTCGAGGAAAGTTCCTGTTATTGATTCAACCTCGTTAAAAAATGAATCAGGTTCGAGGAAAGTTCCTGTTACTGAGTCAACCTCGTTAAAATATGAATCAGGTTCGAGCAAAGTTCCTGTTACTGAGTCAACCTCATTAAAAAATGAATCAGGTTCAAGGAAAGTTCCTGTTAATGAGTCAACCTCGTTAAAAAATGAATCAGGTTCGAGGAAAGTTCCTGTTACTGAGTCAACCTCGTTAAAAAATGAAACAAGGGTTTCGAGGAAAGTTCCTGTTACTGAGTCGACCTCATTAAAAAGTGAATCAGGCATGAGGACAGTTCTTTTCTTGTGTCATCCTCATTAAAAAAATGAATCAGTAGGTTATATAGGTAGTTAGGTTATATAGGTAGATTGTAGAAACTAGGTCACGAGGATAGTTTGTTCCCATCTCAACCTCTTTAAAAAATGAAACAAGGATTCTAGAGCATAGTTCATTGTCTTGAGTCAAGCTCATTAAAAAATGAATCAAGGATTTTAGAGCATATTTCCTTGTCTTGATTCAAGCTCGTTAAAAAATGAATCAAGGATTTTAGAGCATATTTCCTTGTCTTGAGTCAAGCTCATTAAAAAATGAATCAAGGATTTTGGAGCATAGTTCCTTGTCTTGAGCCAAGCTCGTTAACAAATGAATCAAAGATTTTGGAGCATAGTTCCTTGTCTTGAGTCAAGCTCGTTAACAAATGAATCAAGGATTTTAGAGCATAGTTCCTTGTCTTGAGTCAAGTTCGTTAACAAATGAATCAAGGATTTTAGAGCATAGTTCCTTGTCTTGTGTCAAGCTCGTTTCAAACATGAAACAGGGATTTTGAGGATAGTTCTTTTCTTGTGTCAACCTCTTCAAAAATGAAACAACTCCATTTCCGAGTCACGTCTTGAAAGTAAACCTTCATTTCATCCACTTGGTTGAATGCAATGAAGCTTGGGGGGGATGTACCTCACTTTGCATCATTATGCTAGGGGCATGCGAACTTATAACAAGCATAGTTTTTCGTTTCAAGCTTGTATAAACATGAAACGGACTCCAAGAAAAGTTCTCTATGGTTCAAGCTTGTGTAAAAATGAACCCATACCAGATTTACATCTCATGATTGCCTTTTTGATCCACTAAATTCTGTTAGATGAGCCTTCGTTGTTTTCATTCCATCGCCCCCATCTCTTTGGCTGATCATATGCTTTCACTTGGTTGTTTTTAATTTCTTGAGGGACCACAGTTATGAGTGGTTTGTTACCCAACCTCTTGACCATTACATGTTTTGAGAAATTCCACCATTGCCGGAACCAGTTGCTATCCTTTATACCACTCGTTCCTCTAGGACAAGTCCTCTTTAAGCTCTTTTCTGACTCGTAAAATATGAAAAGATTGCTAAGTTTTTCTTTTTAAACTCGTTAAAACAAAATTAAAAAGATGGTCCACTTACAGTTCTTTTCTGACCGTGTAAACATGCAAAGATTGCCAGACTTTTGTCGTTTCAAGTTCGATATTTGTAATAAAACGACGTGTCTTTGATTACTTTTTTACTTTTTCAGATCAAGGCCACTAATTATGAAAAGTACTCCTTGATCGTAATGGTCAAGCAATTCTCTCAAGTATTATTTTATACTTTTTCGGGCTTGCGAGACACAAATTTACGAAAAAGGACAACCATGGAGGTTTCTTAAGTTTTTCTTCTGACTCCCTAAAATTGAAAAACACCGAGTTTCTCCTATACTGGACTCGTTAAAATTTCACAGTAAAGGACCTGTTCAATTTCAAGCAGGAACGAACCACTCCTTCTTAGGGTTCGAATCTAAACTAAGTTGGACTCATCCGAAGGATGAGCTTATAACCAAGCAAATGTTATCCTCCTCAAGCTTGTCAAAAATAAAGAGGTACTTGCCAGAAACGGTGGGGGAAAAGAGAGAAAAATGAACCTATTTGTTGTACTTTGTGTTTGAAAAAAATTTCCATTACTCTTGAACACGACACTTTTATTCACCTGGGTTGCGAAATCCTTTACCTAACAGTTAATCAAGCCACATTGAAAGTCTTCAGCTAGTTTTCGGGTATTAGCTTTGGGTTAATTGTCACCAAGCCATCTGCAGTGTTGTTATGTGTCCAAGAGGTTTGTGCAAATAAACCATTCACCTGCGAAATATTTGTCATCCATCATTGACCATCCCTGAGTTAGTCCTTGCCAAATATATTTCTTCAGACTTGATCTATGGTTTTGTGTTATGGTCTTGCCTATGACAGATCGCTTTCTATCAAATCCGACTCATTATCTAGAAAGATGATCTAGAAATCATCAGTACCTTGGAATCTGCATGCCTCAATGGTAGGTTTCTTGCCTTTGATGACAGGTTGCATCATTGGCCTTTGATCAAAGGATTCTGTGACGTGTTCAACATCGACTCATTCATTCACATTTCATGGATTGTACTGAGTACTTTGAGGGCCATTGACATTACTGGTGGTTCCTCTCACACCTATTAATAGTTTACATCATTGACTGGTAATCAAGTGGTTTCTACCATGTTCGACTTCGACACATTCATTCACATGGATAGAATCGTACTAGTTCGGGAAGTAGAAATGAAGACCCTGGATCTAGTTTCCACCATCCAGGTTGCGAGGAATTTTATTATCATTATATAGTGGTCTATTCATAAATAGATGGATGTGCCCATACTGTGTCCATATGTCTCTACTTGTGATGTAATACAAAATCATTCTTGTATCATAACAGTTTTAGATAGTTCTTAGTCAGTTTTGATATGAGTATGGGAATGTCTACCTCAGCGATGATATTTTCACAGACATATATATATATATATATATATATATATATTATATATATATAAATATATATATATATATATATATATATATATATATATATATATATATAATTATATATATATATATATATTATATATATATATATATATATAATATATATATCTATATATATATATATATATATATATATATATATTATATATATATATATATTGTATTGAATTTTTTTTACAGGTTCCGATCGGGGTATCCATAGGAAGATCCTTGAAATGATAAAGTCCTTCACTCTTCTTAGATGATCAAAAATTATCCTCATCTATTACAGAATTTGCACTTTAGGGGGCAATCTGTTACACAAACAATTGTCACCATGACTTTCTATAGTTTGTGTGAGTCCATCACCACTCATACATACCTCCTTTGCAAGTCTTAAGCCTTAGCTCTTCATGTCAAGCCTTGAAAATGGGAGAAAGACCTTAAAAATATCTCAAATCCTGGTTTCTCACTTTCTCCTAGCATTGCCTGTGGTACCGCACCCAATGGTCATGTCCCCTGTGAACCTTACCGCTCTGTTTGTTAAGTGATGGGTGCGAACCCCTGTAAAAGTTAAAAAGGCGTGAGTTCACTCTGCAAAACTCACCTTGGGTCACTTCTGGACGCTTCTAGAAGGAATATTACGTTGGTAAGTCCGCTCCACCTTGGTTCATCCATTCCATAACTAAGGGAGCTAACTCTATCATATGAGGTGCTTATCCCATTGAAGGAGGAACTGATCCCTTCATTGTGACTTGCAACTTCCTCCATTTGCACTATAAATTCAGGCATTGGGCTGGTTGTAGGGAGGTTGAAAGCTGAAGATTCTTGAGGGTAAATGCTGCTGGAAATTAGACTTCCTTTTTGAGCTTGTGAGAGGAGAGATCACATACCTTTCATTTCAATTGGGAAATGAGTGAGGCTTGTCTAATTAGAGGAGATTCCTGCTAGACCCTGGAAAGAGCTTGTGCAACATCAAGGCAAAGGTTGTAAGCTTCTTTTATTCATAAAGTTAATACAATCAAGTTTATTTTTCTCAATGAACTGTCTCTAATGGTTTATTTTATGAGCTCCTTGATCATCATGATGAACATGTTTTATTATATTATCTATGCAAGTGTTCTTTGATGTTTGTTTGTTTGTGTATGTAGGTTATTAAAAGGGAACTGCTTGAAGCTGTTGGAACAAAGCTGTCACAAACAAGCGTTGGACCGAGGTAGGGTCTATTACACCTCTTAGTTTTCATTTATGAATTGAAACATGTTTATAGAAAAGTAGATTTGCTTGTGCTGCTTGTTGCTAGATATCATTTGATACTAGGGAGATCGGTCTTGTCCGTAAGAATGATTTATCAGGCCAATAGTGGTGCTGCTTGTCTCTATTGTGGTTCCTTTTTCAATGGCAACATTATGCTCTTCCTTCTTACTCCGCAATCCCATTGCACTTAGCACCATTAAAATCTTCAGAAATCTCATTACACCATTCTGACCTCTCCTCCGTTTGCCTAATGGCTTCAATTCATGGTTGTCCCCATCGTAGCTAACTCAAAGGATAAATTGAGCAGTTCAAATATTTTGTAATCACTGGAAGGAGCATTGCTCCTCAGAGTTGGGGTTCATATATCATCAACGCACCACCCTAAAAATTTTTCTTGACAATGTTTGCCAATGTTGCTCCCATATCAAACAACTCATGCACTCTCTTCGAGACATGGTCAGAAAGAAATTTGTTGAGAATTCAAGCTTCAATGATAGAAGAAACGTACATCCATAGAAAGAGGAAAGATCCACCAATCAAGCGTAGGAGTAGATAGACCTAGCTCCACCCCAAACCCCATGATTTTTTTTCTCTCTAGTGTTTTGTTTCTCATCATAGTGAACAACAAATAGTGAATGTATTCTTCTGTTGCAACAATATGTTACAATCTACAAGTTAAATGTAATAAGTAAAACAAGTGTTTTCTAAATTCATGTAAAAGGAGGAAAACACAAACCTAGAGTTTTTCCCTAGTTTCCCCCTTTATCTAGTTAAAATCATAAAATCAATGTACCAAGGTGCTAGCCTTAGGCAACTTATTTTGTCATACATGATGGCACCATTGATCTAAGCGATCCAACAATCAATCTCAATACTCAACCTCAACTAGGTATTTTTTTTGTTATCTTACAAACAAATCTATGTTTTTGTTTTTAGGAATAGTTGTGTTTGAAAATGTCAATGGAATTTGAGATATTGAAAGTCATTTAAAAAAAAATTGAGTGCCTTAATTTAGGATAATTTATTTTGGCTTTTACTGTTAAACTCTATCATATGTTATAACTTGATTTATAAGAAATTGAATTTGCTAATGCTACCTATGCTCTCAATTAAGGATTGAAAACGAAATCTTGTAAAGCACTTGGATTCCAAGTGTAGGATGACATGGTGCAAATTACAATATTGTTGGCCCATATGCATACTACTTTTGATTTACTCATCTTTTGTATTTTACCCTTTTGTTTTGTTTTATATTTGACTTATACAACCGAGAAACAAAGTTCTTAATATTTTGCATCCTTTTACAATATTTGAAATTGTTGAATTGGTTTTGAGTGTTAGCCACATCCATGATTTTATGATTTTTTACTCCAGATGCAAGTGACACTTTCAACGCCATCATGAAAGATTAACAATTTAATGCTACTCTAGATTAACAATTTAATGCTACTCTTTCTCACACTACTGCCTTACTGCGTTTCATTTTGATCTACAATGTGATTTATTGTAATTTAAAATATGCTATTGAATATATAAATAAAAGTCTTGCAAAATTACAACACCCCAAAATTTAAAACTCTAAAAAAAACTTTATTAAATTTAAAGTAAAATTCAAATAAATCAAAACAAACTCTATGATTCCTAAAAATATGATATATTAAAGTTGTAAAAATAAAAAGATATAAATTTTTATATAATTTTAGGAATAATAATACCTTTTTCTTTATTTTTATTTTACTTTATAAAAATTATGGCTTTTAAATTAAATTAATTATATTAAAAAATAGTAATGACTTTTAATTAATTAATTAAAAAATATCATTAATAAATATGATATAAAATAAATTATAAATAAATAGATATAAAATAAATCAATAATATTGGTAAGTCAAATATTGTAAAAAAAACTTATTTATAAATAAAAAATTCTATTAAAAATCTTTATTACATATTTCTTTACTTACGAATGGTTATGACATGTTTTGTTAAAATATTAAATACTTAAAAATTTAATTTTTAATTAAATATATATTTCTTTAATCTATATTAATTTAATTATTATATTAATGAAAGACATTGAATTGGTCCCGCAGAAATTGCACCTCAGAGAATTCAAAACACGTGAGAGGTTAAAGCTCCGAGAGTGTAAGGAAGCTTATCCTATATGTTATGTCTCTCACCTCCGATGTAATGTTTTTTTTTTATTAATAAAATTACATGTGTGAGGACATTTTTAGTAAATTTATCATTGTATTAGATTCACGGTAAAAAGAGTTTGGTATGATAAGCGAATTATGGTGAGGATAAGGCCATGATGAATCAATGATGAAAAAGTTTCCAATGCTTTAATCTTGTTTCATCATCATTAAAGGAATTTTCATTATAGGTATTTTTTTATTCAAGAAAATTGTTTGAGAATTCTGAATTATTATTTGTAATTTAGATTTATATATTTTTTAATGATTATATGTGTATATTTGTAATGAATTTGTAAATTTGGAAAGTATTTTTGAAAAATAAGAAAATAAAATTTTCCTAAAGACTTTTTTTTTTTAAAAATATAAATTTCTAAATCTAAAATCTATTATGTTTGAGAAATAGAAAAGAAAAGTAAAAAGAGAAAAAAAAAATTGTAATATAGAAATTACCCAAATCTTGTAGATCTAACAACTTTTAAAAAACCCTTTAAAGAAATTTTTTGTTCCCATTTTTTTAAATTAGTAATTTTCTTTCTATTTTCAAGGTTGCTTGCCATAAAATTGAAGTGGATTTTTTAATGGTAGTTTCATCACAACATACATATATTATAATCACATGTAATTCTCCAACAAGCATTTTCAACCTATACTTGAAAATGATTGTCTCATTGCAAACCTAACCTCATCCATTATGTTTGTTAATGTTATCTAGTCACCTATTAGTTGTTATACATCTCAGAACTGATTAGTTGTTATACATTTAGGAGTTTTTATAGGTATATTCTTGTCAAATTTTCGTAAAATTTGGTAGGTATTTATTGTAATTACAAGTTTGAGTTGTAAACTCTCTGCAATCCCAATGTATCAGGGGTTTTTCATTGTATGGAATTTATATATGTAATAAAAAGATCATAATTTAACCAAAAAAATTGTTTCGTTAGATTCTAGCCAAAAACTTCAAAACATAGAATAGTTAGACAACACCATAGACAAATATTAGTGTTGTACCATTAATCAAGCCATCTTGAAATTCAAGATCCATAATTGACTCATATAAATATTAGTTTAATTGGGCTACCATGCGTATGATGAATGGGTTCGATTATATCACTTCTTCATCAAGAAGACTTTATTTGATTCCATATTCTTCTCAGACAAATCATGCATCTTCTTTAATAGCCCTTTTGATGTCTTCTCACTCACTTCATTAAAGTAGACACTCTTTGCTAGGCATTTCTGAATTTTAGGAATGGTCATCCTCTCTAATGACATCCAAAATTCATCTATCATTGTTGGGGGTTTCTTTGTGATTCTTGGGGTTTCTTTGTTGCTCCTTCAATTAGAAAATATTAATCCTCTAGAATCACTATATAGTCCATTTGTGATTTAGATGGGGGAAATAGACCCCATTAAACTTTTCCGTACCACTTACTGTATAGTCTCTATATTGATAAGAAAACATAGCTCTATATTGATAAGAAAACATCGCTGACACCATTAAGAATAAGACTCTAAAACTAGTCCTTAATAAGATAGTAGAAAAATAAATTAAGAAAATAAAATTTAATTGATAAACTAGACACAAGATTTAAGTGGAAAACCCCATTCATGGAAAAATCTGGGGGAAAGGATTAGAGATTTTTTATTACAATATTAATGAAATATTTCATTTCACTCTCTTCTTTTGCACCCACTTCTTTTTACTCACACCCCTATAAAAATAAATGTCATCATAATACTTCTTTTTACTCACAACCCTATAAAAATAAATTTCATAAAAATACTAAATGCCTAATACTATGGGTTATCCATACCATGAGTGCATACAACTTTTACTTTAAATTGGTCTCACACAAGGGGTCACATACACCAATTTAGTGTCTAGCTTAGTGGTGACCTTGAAATTAGATAATAATAATATGATAATAATAATAATCTATTGTAACTATTATACAAGGGGGTCTCATACACCAATTTAATTGTCTAAATTTAATGATGACCTTAAAATTGGATTTTAATAATATAATAATAATAAAAATACAATGTATTGTACATTTATATTTTTTATATAACTATTTGATTTAAATAAGACGAAGTTTTAAAATATAAATATATATATCTATATATTATTATTTTTTTTTTTTTTTTTTTTTTTCGTTTATAATTTATAATAAAAATAAAATTGCAGTTGAATTCACTAAATTTATTTATTCAATTATTATATTTTACTTTCTATTATTTATATAATAAAATATTTTTTAACCTTAAAATAAATACTAAAATTTAAATTCAAATCTATATTTTTATGTTTATTTAATATTAATAATATTCATCCATTATTTATTTTTGAAATATGTTTAAATATATAATAAGCCATTAATATAACTGGCAGACGCATTAATTGGCCAGAGCTATTCTCCTGGTAAAATTAGCAATTTTGAAACTCAAAAACTTTCTCATAATATTTATTTTCCAAAATAATCAAACCAAGAAGCGTGTTCAATATTTCTCTTAGATTTTGAAGAACTAATAGATTTTGTCCAACAAAATTAAATACCTTCGTGTTAAACGAGAGCGGAGAAAACAGTTCGATTTAACATGGTTTTATTTCTGGTGTTTTCTACCGATGTCACGAGGTGTTTTTTTAGCCATGTCACAAATTTGGATGAAAAATGTTATATATACTATATAATATAATATTATTATATATCTATCAAAATTAATAATTAAAAATGTTGGATTTTTTTTGAAAAAATCATAATTTGTATTATATTGAGCTGTATGGATAGATCCAAATAGTACATATTTTGCAAAATACATAAACCATAAGTCAGAAGAAAGTTCTTTTTAGCAGATATCACAAAAATATACTAAGAAAGAAATCCAAAATACATAAAAAACCATCATCACCGGCTGGGAGAATATACAGAGATAGATACCATCAAATATTAACCATCAAAACCCTGAGAATAAAAAAGGAGAACTCCATATACAGATCATAAGGAAAAATAGAGAAAAGTCAGAAACCCCGAATGCAGAAGTCTTGAATGAAAAAAGACTCTCCCTCCGCTAAACCTCCAAGGACCATGAACCCGAGCTAAGGAGAAGACCCTTCTTTGACAGACAGTCCGCTACCTGGTTCCTGGCCTTGTAGATGTGCCAGATGGAGCTGCCTTCCATGAGACCCCAAAAAAACATAATTCTATTCACCCAGCCAGCCAAATGTGGGCATCTGATGAGGCTGTTACCGTTGAGGTGATCAACCATGGATTTGGAGTCCCCAAAGATAGAGATGGAGTGGATGTCAAAATAGACACAGAAAGCAAGAAGACCCGAAGGGCCTTTGCTTCTGCCATATTGTTTCCCGAAAGGCCTTTGCTTCTGCCATATTGTTTGTCCCTAATCCTGCATTCCAAGACAACCTATAATGAAGATGTTCATTCATGATAATGTGCACCCCACAGCCACAAGAATTTCGTTGGACAACACCGTCAAATAAGGCCATCGGGGGCCTCATGGAAGAATCTAGCAGCGCATTTTTGTCGATCTTTTTCAACTTGGGACCCTTTATGGTGACAGAGTCGTATATGAGAGATATGGATTGTAAAATGTGCATGAGAGGCTCCTTTGCATTATTGAAATTTTTACTGTTTCTCCATCTCTACGCACACCATAAAAAGATTACTAAAATCGGTCTCCATGATTCACTTTGCCTACCCCACCAATCAAAAGCAGCATGAGTAGAGGCATGAGAAACAAGAGTAAATCCGTAAAAAAATGCCAGATTCTACCATATTAAAATGTTGGATTGTTTGATTTGTTTTTTTAGTGAAAATGAATTTAATTTTTGACCCAAATCTTTTAAAATTTAACAATTATAATTTAAATTTTCATAAAATTTTACAAATTTTATCACAATCTTCCCAAAAATTTTACAATTTTTTTAATATTTGAGATTTATAAATTTAAACTTAAAATTTAAATTTTCATAATTAGTCGTAGCAAAATTTATCCTAATCTTGCCCAAAATTTCAAATAATTTGTGAATTTATAAAAAATTTGGCTTTAAAATCGTTTAAAATTTATAGAGATGGTACAAAATATTAGAAATTTGAATATTTTTACATATCATAGTCAAATATTTTACAATTTGCATATTAAGATTAATTTGCCAAAGTTTCCAAACATTAACATAAATGTCTATCTTTAAAAGTATATAGGGATTGCATAAAAACATTAGAAATTTAAATATTTAACAAAATTATAGACAAACATTTTACAATTTGTATATTAAGAAACCATCATTTGTAAATTTTAACATAAATTTTCATCCTCCAAATTTTCCAATATAACAAAAAATACCAAAATAACGGGCTAATATCTCATATTCATTCAATTTAACTGATTTGAAGTAAATTAAATGGTTTGTTTTGTTAGTTATAATTTAATTTTAATAAAAAATGATTAGATGGTGAATTTTTCTATGTACAGAAATATGGATAACTGTGTTTTCTGAGATGTAGTTTTATATGTAAACATTCACCATTGTTTGATAGTAAATTTATTAGCTACCTATCAATATTCATTGGCCATTTAACTAACTAGTAAGAAATTTATATATAATCAGCTTTGATGAATCATTCGACTTATATTATTCGCTATAACAAATTTCTATCCGGATCGTTCCAATTATCGTCGTTTTACAGGTCGTGAAAACATGTCCATTGTTATAATCATAGGTAAAATCTTCGAAATTCAGTATCTACGTTTTAAGCGTTAATCCCCACGGGAATTGGTTTACACTATTTTCATAGGCGTTGGATGAAGGTCATACTGATTCATCGAATACTGATATCAGTCACTTCATTCCACCGCAGGTTGCTCATTTGGAGGACTTGCGCTGATTGCGATAGCGGGATTCTTCGTAAGAGAAGAAGAACACAGTCTACTGGTAGCCCTTCTTCAAAAGTGAACGAAATTCCTTAGGGAATATGCTTATGAAATGCCAACCAGATTTTCACTCTCTCACCTCAAAAAAATCACAAACAACTTTTCTGAAAGGTTGGGAGAAGGTGGTCATGGTGTAGTCTATAAGGGAAAGTTTAGGAACGGAATTCTAGTGGCTGTGAAGCTTATTGATTGACAGAGGCGCACGGAGGCCCAATTCACGAATGAAGTGGCCACCATTGGACATGTACACCATGTCAACTTGGTTCGTCTGTTGGGGTATATTGTTATGAAAGTACATGGCTAATGGATCTCTTGACACATTTATATTGGCCAGAAAATGTTGAAATATTAATTTCAACTTGCCGTGCAGCAGTATTAAAACGGCAACTTTAAAAACCATTCCCGAAAACTATCAAAGCTCATCGGACCATTTTTGTTGTGAAGGTGGTTTTCGTACAAGCTCGCACAATGCAATAATATTTTGCCAAATGTACTTTAACCAAACCACTTTCCATCTGGACGTAAAGTTCACTAACAAAGGGTCTCCCGATATTGTTTTGAATCGTCTGATTGAGTTCATCATTATTCACCGTCGATTGCAATCAAGCTGCCAGCAAATGAATTTGACGTGCGGTAAAATTTTTTTGTGTTGACCGCGAGTGAAACATAAAGGCAACTTAAATGTGTTCGTAGAATATTGATAAAAGTTTTTAATTTTAATGTTTTTATTTCCTACGGAGGTATGACAAATTTAAAATAGGTATGGGCATAGCATATAGTTTTTAATTATATTGTTTTAAATTCACAGGTGTAAGTTTTTGTTTTACTGAACAAGTAAAACACATTGTAATGGTTTTTTTGTTAATTGTATTTTTGGTATGAAATGCACAACAGTGCAAAGAAGTGAATATAGTGAATATAGAAAAACACAGGGGAAGCAATGTGCAGGTGAAAACACACACAACAGTGTGAATGTAAAAGTGGACTTATGTAATGGAATGAAAAATGCATAGCAGTGCGAGGTAAAAATATTTGCAGCAGAGCATATGTAAGGAATTTCTTTTACCATAGTAAATCCATGTAACTTTTGTTTTCACACAGCAGTGAATGTAAAAGAAATTTTTACACACAGTGGTGTAAAATTTCAAAGGAGACAGAGTAATTTTGCTAAAATGTTTTGGTGAATCCCTCTAAGTGAAAGAGGATGAATCTTGTATCAAGAATTTTATTTTTAATGAATACAAATCTTTTATGGGTGTGTAATACTCTGTTCTCAGAAATTTTTCAAGCTTCCCTGTGCTAAGTTCCTGGAAAGAAAAACAGAGCATTGTCTCTGTGTGCAGTTTGTTAGTTTTTTTGTTTTTGGGATTTTACCAGAAAAATCCCCAACAGTGGTATGAGAGCAGATCTAGGCTCTTTGAAGGTGTCAAAGAAGCTGAAGGGAGGAGTTTTTTGTCGCAGCAGTAAATCTTCTCCAGCAAAGTGAAGACTCAGTGAAGAGGATCCAGGTATTTCTCAAATTAGTTTCTTGTGTTACTGTTGAAGAAACAGTGAGTATTCTTAAAAAAAAGAAACACAGTCAGTTATTTGAATCATAGTTAAAGAGTGCTAGAATGGCCAGCACCAGCACCAGCATGGGTATGTTTAATCCTCAATTCCCACAGTTCAATGGGAAAAACTATGACTATTGGGCAATAACCATGAGAGCCCTATTTGCCTGTCAAGATTTATGGGAACTTGTTGAAGATGGTTTTGAAGAACCAGCAGATGAAAATGAGTTTAATAGGTTAACTCAGGTAGATAAAGATCTGCTGAAGAGCAATAGAAAAAAGGACTCAAAAGCCTGTGTATCTTTGTATCAAGCAGTGGACCAGAGTGTGTTTCTAAGGATAGCAGCAGCTAAGATATCCAAAGAAGCATGAAAAACTCTCAATACAACCTATCAAGGCATGGAGAAAGTGAAGACAACAAAACTACAGTTGCTGAGGAGAGATTTTGAAATTCTTTGCATGAAAGAGTCAGACAATATTGATTCATTCTTCACATATGTGATTGGTTTGGTCACACAAATGAGGACTCATGGAGAAGTTCTTGAAGAAAGGAGGATTGTGGAGAAA
>APFE031437461.1:0-12490 GCA_000404065.3 Pinus taeda
GGTGAGAAGGAGAGACACGGGGAGATAGAGATATAGATATGGAGAGAGAGAGAGAGAGAGAGAGAGAGATGTGTTTAGGGGGCTGAGATAGAGAGACAAATAAGGAGAGACAGACGAAGGTATAGATATAGATATAGATGGCAGAGAGAGAGAGAAAGAGAGAGAGAGAGAGACGAGGGAGAGAGGGGCGAGGAAGAGAGTAGAGAGGGAGGGATATAGACAAAGAATGGAAGGTGAAGAGATAGACAAGAGGAGAGAGACGCACATAGACAAATATAGAGATAGAAGTTAGATCTAGAGAGTCATGAATATTTTGTTTTTTCACTAAAATAGATGCATTGATTTCAATGTAGTTGTTGATTTCTAATTATATTTGATCACTTGCACTAGATGCATTGAATTTAGTGTAGATGTCGATTTCTAATCCTATTTAATACCTTACACTAGATGCATTGATTTCAATGTGGATGTTGATTTATTCTCCTATTTGATTGCTTTCACTAGATGCATTGGTTTCATTGTATACATTGACTTCTAATCCTATTTGATTGCTTTCACTAGATGCATTGATTTCAGTGTAGATGTCGATTTATAATCTTATTTAATACCTTACACTAAATGCATTGATTTCAATGTAGATGTTGATTTATACTCTTATTTGATTACTTGCACGGGATGCATCAATGTTAGTGTAGACATTGATTTCTAATATGAAATAATTGCTCACACTAGATGCATTGATTTTCGTGTAGACATTGATTTGTAATCCTGTTTAATTGTTTGCACTAAATGCATTAATTTCAGTGTAGATTTTGACTTCTAATTTGATGCAACTAGATGTATCATGTACATTAATCTCAAAGTAATAAAATTAAAAGTGTGCACGGATTTCAGTGTAAGCACATCTTTGCCCCCTCCATCTATATCTCTATCTCCCATTGTCTCTTCTTCTTTATCTCTCTATCTCATCCCCAAACATACACACACTCTCTACATATCTATGTATCTATTTATCTATTTATCTATTCTAGTTTGTCACTTTGCACTCAAAATTATTATTTCATCATTCAAGTTACTAACGGTCTCTCTCATCCAAACAAACTGAGTTGACTAAACAAATTTAATATAAATTGACCAAATTAATCTTAGACATATTTACCATATTTAAAATGATCAAAATAATTATATGTCCAACAAATTTTGTATTACTAACTGAAACCGCCTAGATCCATCTTAACCATAGATCTAGCGTCCAGAGGGATGAAATCTCTTGAGGTGCAAACCTTTGCTTTTACACTAAAAAAATATTTGCACCTAGAGAGATTTGATCCCTCTCTTCCGTTGATAGATTTAGGGTTAAGATGGATCTTAGCGCTGTTCTTTACCCATATTAAAATTTGAACATTTAATTAGTTAAAATTTACGTCTATTTATTTATTATTAAAATTTTTTTTAAAAATGTGTATTATTGTATAATTCATATCAATTAACTAAGATTATCTTTATCATGAAAAATTTTTGTATCTATAAAATAATCGTATGGCTAGAACAACGTTGGAACTTCAAATAAAAACAATAAATATATTTAAATATTTTCATGATTTCAAAATTACCAAATACATGATTGATTTCATTCTTTTAGAAGGCCATGGCAAGTGGAGTCTCCATATATAAGCAGCTTTCATATAATCTTTATGTGAGTTCTTTTTAAAGTGAAGAATAATTTTATTGAAGTGAGGAAATATGTTAGCAGCTCAAGTTTATAGAGTTTGATTTTCTTGGGATAATAAATATAAAAAGGTCTTTTAAATTTAATAGTACATACAAAATTAGGTTTAATTAAGGAAAATAATAATATTTTTTTAACCGGTATTTAAATAGTTATAAATTATATTTATTTATATTATTTATTTTTTTTTTAGAAAAAATGGTTATATTATCTTTAGTCTAAATTACATTTATCATTACTATATAAATTTTAAATGAGGCAAAAATTTTTTATTGAAATGGAGAATATATTAGTAGCCCAATTTTAAAATTTGATTTTAAGAATTTAGATCAATTAAATTTAAGATTAATTTAAGCAAGATTATAGAATATCTTTTTCACTATATGAAAACAATATTTAATTTTATAAATTCACTGAATTTACTCTATTATTTAAATACTTCAAGAAATTAATCTAAAGTTCTTATCCATAACCAAACTTTTTATATATTTCTGAGAATATTATGGCTGTCACACAGGAAAAATAACATTTAGTTAACTTCAACATAAAATAAAATATTATATTTAAATAATTTCAATGATTTCAAAATTACCATACGCATAAAATTACCATGCATGCGCATGGTTTATTTCTTTTGGAAGTCCACGACAAGGGCAGGTGGAGTCTCCCTAAGTAAGTAAATTTCATATAATCTTTATATGAGTCTTTTTAAGTGAGGGGAATACAAGTTTTTATTGGAGTGAGGAAATATGTTGGTACGCTAAAGTTATAAAATTTGATTTTATTGGTCAATAATTATTAAAATAATTTTTTAAATTTAATTGTACTCATAAAATTAAGTTTAAGTAAGGAGAATAATAGTAACTTAAATTTATTTTTCAACTATCAAATTTTATATCTTAAATGTTGGAATTGACATAAATTACAAATATATTATGGGAATTTTTTATTATACTATATATTAAATAAAATAAAATAGATTTCATTGTAGCATGGTTCTCTTTTTTTAATATTTTTTAATATTTCAACTATTGTCAAAGAAACATTAATTAGTGTTATATGTTATTGCAGTTTCTTTTGTAACATTTCCTGTAATTGCTAGTAATAATAATAACAATAAGCCTTACAAAATTTTAATTTAATTATCAATAATTATTAGGTGTATGGTAGTGATTTAAGCTCCATAATAATAATCACAACAAATGTTGATATTTATCTCAAAAGTAATTATTTCAATTCCGTCTTTTTTTTTTAATTGATTAATTTAAAAATGACATATTAGCATGTGTAATATGAAATGAATTATAACTTTTTGACTATGTAATATGTGTAAACCATGATATTACCCATTGTAATAAAATCCCTTTATATATATATATATATGATTCCAACTCAAAATTTTATGGTTACATCTCAATAAATAAAAATTAATTCTATAGTTACTTTCTATTTATAATTTAAATTAAATTATAATTTAATTAATTTTTATAATTTAAACATAAATAAATTATTTTCATAACTTATATAAAATAAATATTTTGATTCTTATCCATGCTGAACAATTATTTAATATACAGTACTAAGGTAGTCTATTTTATAGTTGGTGCTAGTCTACTTTATATTTGATATTGCAACGGTGATATGAATATTCATTTAAATGTAGCGTTAGTGTCCAATAAATGAAAGGAAATAAACCGAAACGCACTTCCATTTAATGGATAAATGGTACCAGTATTTCCACCAGTGCATGCCACTAATACCTATTCCGTTTTCTTATTATATGTAGAAAGTGGTGATCACCTGTGTGCAAAGTTGATATCCACAAGCCCGTTAAATTGTCAAGTCCATGGATTCCACAGCGTCTGAGTGTTGGTTGCATTCATACATATATTCATGGTGAGTCGGCCCATCCACTGTTATTTTCATTACATGGATTACAATTTTCCAAAGCAACATCAGTGATTTGAATTCCAGAATCATAAACACCCTCTGATTTCCAGTCGGAGGGAAGCACAGCCTTTTTGGCCCACAACCATTTCCCATCGTACCCGCTGGTTACCACGAATCGAAACTGGAGAGCACCATCTGGCGGCTTCTGTATCTCCCACACTGCACCATCGTTGCGTGTCATGTAATGCCACGCAGAAGTACCCACCTACAAACACATCACAAATGACAAATTAATTAGCAGATCAGTTTTCTAAATGCAGTTTCACAAAATAATGTCATGGACTAATTTACCTGAGCAACATCCACAGAAACTATGTCTGTCTGGCCTCCTTGGTACAGAAATTGCACAGCAAGATAGTGAGGATACTGGCTACTTCCCTCCACCCTAACCACCAAATTCTGGTCCTTGTACTGGCAAGGGACCCTGTTCACAGTACCCAATCAAGTTCCTCATGTATATGCTCAGAGACACTTATGCTCTGTTTTTAAAGAAATAACAGAGATTCATCTTGATATTTCAAAAAAAGATGTCCAATTGCCATCTTTATTATTTTGATTGTAGATTTTGCAAATATTTTAGAATCAGATCTTTATTTTGATGGTAAATTTTGCAAATGTTTTCGAATAAGATTTTACAAATGTTTTAGAATTCTTGTAAATAGAATTAGACTTTCTATCCTATTCCAAAATACTTTCGAAATCAATGCTTCAAAATTTGCAAGTGACTTAAATTCAAAATTAAACTCAAAATTGAAACTTTGTATTGGTTTAAATTCTCTGTATACCTTTTATACTCGATATCTATAATCCCACCCTTGATGAGCTGGGAGCCCTTATCTGCGATTGCCAGGCTTGAGAATGTGCTCCGTGATACTACAAAATCTGTTTGGTTGTTCTGTGTGAAGTCCGCAACCACTATTGTTGTCCCTGACTTGTTGCATAATTTGAGGTCTGTGCATCTTATCTGCAAATTCAATAGATCGTCTTACAAATATCATTAGCCTTTTCATCGTGAAAAAAATCTGGAATTATTGAAACATGGCAACAACTTTTAAATATGCAATATGCCAAGAAGGACTATGCCATGCCTGATAGCAAGCGCTACACCCAACGCCATTCCTGTAGAGATCGGAACTAGCAGCTCCCACATTGCCACCATAGAGTTTTGCTGCAAATGATCCGTATCCACAAGCCCCAACTGCAATAATAATACCAAACAAAGTAATTAGACCATGGAAAAGATAAATTTATTACCACTGTCAGATAGTGTTCCCATATAGTTTTAGGGATTGTGCAATACCATTGACGGCCCCAGAGTAAGCGTAATAGGCGAGTTTAGACTGATGGACGCAGCTGCTGCAACTTAACACTGTAATGATGAGCATGAAACCCAAATTGCAAATCAGGAAGAAATTTGGTGTTCTGGTGGCCATGATGCAAGATTTCTTCCCAGGGAGAAAGAATTGAAATGGCCTCTAGTCTCAATTTTGATTTCCCTGCTTTCATATATATAGTCATCCAATCGGTACACAGCTGTTACCTGGTAGTATACAGCCGATCAAAAGTAGCCTGATTCGTCTGTATTCTCTGGCAGGGAATATGATGTTGAAATTAAATAAATGGCATCCCTAGTGAGAACCTACGTGTCAAACACCGAGTTATAAAAGTTAATATCTTATCCCTAATTCATTGATGCTCTGTATTCTAACCTGCAAGTTTCTAATTTGAATTAGCAGGGGAGAAAGTGGAGCAGGGGAGAAAGTGGAGCACCAGGTGCTTGGAATGGTAAGTGGAAATAAGTATATATACGTCACACTGTGAAGAGCATCAAGTTTACCTTGGTCGAGATTATAAAAGGATCTGCCAACCCCCTACTTAAAACAATATTGGTATGTAAGCATGTTTCATGTGAAATTGTCGCAGGTTTAGTTTGGCATTAAAACCCTGAGTGGGATTCGAAGTTGCAACCAGATGCATTCCCCACCATAAATCTAAGTTTAAACGTATATTGACTTATAAGCGACCACGATTGGCCCAGAATGAATTACACACAGACATATGGAGTAAGTCCAGATTCCCTTTCATGGAATAACTCTCTTTTCTGACATTGATTTCCATTACACTCCTCCTGACACTTACACCTGACTTATAATGGCTTCCCTTTACAACTGACCTATAATACACATTGCTTTAACGTTTAAAAATTCTATATCTCAGAATTGAGCCTTTAATAAAAATTGCAGTGTCTGGACACTGAACAGTACGAGCATAATCGACCATAATCAACCATTGGCATTACACCTTAAATAAACATAGGCCAAAAAGAGGAAATTTAACTTGCTGTGCAAGATTTGGCATTTCAAACCTGGGGCCACCTGATGCACCTACGTTGCAACCATCAAGGTAGTGGGCTCTCCAAAACTGTCTGTAATGCCCGATTTATCATTGCAAAGCTGAGGCCCAGGCCTATTTATCTATAAAAAGTTACTTCATGGCATTACCCAACCTCACCTTTCCCAAGACGATCCTTATCATAAGGACATTTTATCTGATATGCTTGATTCTATCCCTTTGTAACAGATGCATTTTTGGAAATTTCATATATTAAAATTGTTAAAGAATAAGAAAGGATTTGAAACATTTTTCAATAAATATGCTCCGCTTCAATGTAATTTTGTTATTAAATAATTTCTCCATTGTTATTAGCTTCATTTTAATTTAATGAATTATCACCAATGGCATGTTAGAAATATTTTTTATTTTGATAGCATTTTTTTAAAATAATGTATAATATCCATGTGAATATATACATTAATTACATTTTAATTATTATTTTTGTAATTTTAAAATGTTTTTTTTTAATCTATATATGTGTTTCATTTTGATAGCATTCTTTTAAAATAATGTATATTTTTCGGTAGGTAAGCACCCACGGGGATTTGAACCAATTCCTATAGTATGGTAAGAAGTGCCTTAACAGTGCATCCATTCACCGTCAATCCAAAGCCCTACGGGCAAAATAATGTATAATAGTCATGTGAATGTATGCATTTTAATTAAATATTTTTTTAATTATTATTTTTGTAATATATATATATATACATATAAACAATTAATAATAATCAAATTTAATAAGGGAAATTTACCTTAATTAACTTTCTCTTTTTACTTTTTTGAGCTATCTAAATTCTCAACAACATTGATGACAACCAAATGAGCTAACCCCTTGTAGACTTACACATATGATGTATTTATATCCATATATTCATAAATATAGATGTGTATTAAATAATACATATCTTTTAATAATCTATTACTAATCAATATTTACATCTAATTCTCATCATCATCTTTTACAAAAATCCATGGTTCTCAACATATTCATCACTTTTTTCATGAAAACAACCATTGGTGATTATCTGAAACATTAATTGAAACACCTTAGAAAGGTATTCAAGTACAATAGATATATGGATTGTAGATAGATAAGGATTTTTGCGAGGTGAAACGAAGAAGAAATTGAAATATGGAGGATTCATGGATAACATAAGGGGCCTTACATGCCTATATCGCTGACAATATTGCAAAGGGAGAAAGAACATAAAAACTAGGTTCTATCCTCTAACACTAGTCAAAAACCTTAAATATCTATGAAGGACCCAATTGATCCTAAGAAATAGAAACACCCTACTCATGTGGCAAATCGTGCATTGTGAGATAATGTGTTTGATTCAAATTAGGCTATCATGAAATAACATATGTTTAACCTTAACATAATCACATTTTTTCTTCATCCCTTGGAAATCACTTTGTGGTGTACCTTGACAACTAAAAATAAAAACCAAAGAAAAACCAAAGTATTGAAGTAGTATCAATAGGAAAATCTTTATTGGCACTATAAATACTAGGCAATGTTGACTTTCTTCTTTGAGTGGGAAACCTCTAATTCAATAGAAATCATATACAATATTAATCAACTAGTAATCAATTACATAGCTTCTACAATTATAAATAGTTTATATCTATCCCAAATCCTATGCACTTAGCATTCCTTCATGAATGGGTTTAAATAAACTACTTAGTAGACCTTACTTTTAAAAAATGAATATTATACATTAAGTAACAACATATTTCCCAAACCATAAGAGCTAGGGTGGAACCCTAACATGCTCTTACCCTTCAAAAGTAACGTCTCCTCAAGGCTGGGAGTTGTGAAAACTAATGTAAGAACACAAATAATTCCCAAGTGGCATATTCAAGTCACATATCCTTCTACTCGATCAAGGCTTCTTAGATAATATGTTTTTATGCAACTAGATCAAAAAATAGAAGAAAAGAAAGATCAACGACTTGGAAATTTGCCTCTTCGAGGGGGGAAAAATCCTTTATATCACACAAATGAACAATTCCTAGATGATACAAGTGAAAATACCTCCTTTCTATATATAGGAGTCTAATGTGTCACAATATAATTAGAGCCTAAATAACAATAATAATGTACGGGTGCAACAGTAACAAGTGTGCTCCTTTATGGGGCACAACAATAATAATATGGGGGACCCATTAACAATAAAAATAAGGGGGCTACACTAAAAATAACAATAAGGGGCTACACGAGTATTATAGGGATCTAACAAGCCTCTCTACTCAAGAAAATTATTTTCGTCAATGCTTGAGTAGTTTTGGTTGGTTCTATATAAAATTCACATCCTCCCATGTGGAATCTTCAGTGGATAAGTTCTTCCACTTAATGAGATACTCTAAAATTAATCAATTATGTAGTTGTTGGGTTCTTGTTTCTGTGACCGCTTCAAGTTCCAATATGATTTTTCATTCTTTGTCAAGTTTTGGAAATATTGTTTGAACTACGAGCTTGTCACAGGAACCTTCTTTAAGCATGAAACATGGAAAATTGGGTGTACTCAAGAAGATGCAGTCAACTCCAATTTGCATGCCACAGTACCAATATTTTGCAACACCTTGTAAGGACCATAGTACTTGGGTGATAATTTATTTTCCTTCTTAGCTTGCTTGAGGGACATTTTTTTGTATGATTGTAACCGTAAAAATACCCAATTGCTTACACCAAAACTTCTTTTAGTACGATGTTGATTTTCTTGTTGTTTCGTTCGATTATGCGCCAAAGTGAGGTTATCCTTCAAGAGTTGGAGAACTTGTTGTTGATGATCGATGTGATCTTCCACTGCTTGAACGTTATAATTTTATCTTAAAGATGATGTGATGAATGGTGGGTGATATCCATAAAGTGCCATAAATGGAGCTATTTTTTGTTGCAGTATGAAAGGAAGTGTTATACCACCATTCAGCCAGAGGTAACCACTTGATCCATTGTGTTTGTTTATCAGATACAAAGAAATGAAGATATCCTTCCAAACATTTGTTCATTATCTCACTTTTACCATCAGATTACGAATGATAAGATGAGCTATGAGCTAATTAAGTGTCAAGACAAGAAAATAATCTTACAATAATCTTTGGGTTTCCATGTAGCTTTTTAACTGTTTACATAAATGCAGTAGCAACTGTACTGACTTGAAAAGGACGATATAGCGCACAAAAGTGTGCATACTTGGTATGTCTATCAACTACCACCACAACGACACTATTTCCTTCGACTCGGGTAAAACTATGATAAAATCCATTAAGACCTCCTCCCAACGTTGACTTGGAATGACTAAAGGTTGTAACATACCCAACATCTTAATTGTCTCAATTTTATTTTGTTGGCAAACTAAAAATTCTGCCACAAACTCTTGAATGTCAAATTTAAGGCCATCCGAAAAAAATTCCTTCTTGACCATGTGATAAGTTTTCAAAAATCCCAAGTGCCCTCCTAAGGAGGAGGTGTGCAATTCCAAAAGAGTCTTTTGTTTGAGTTGAGAATTATTAAATAGATATAAGTGATCTTTGCACCATAATGAATCATTTTTCCAGATAAATGTATCAGATCTACTTGGATCTTCCTGTAACTTCTAAAGTGTTCGTACCTCTTTTTCATTCTCCCATTCGTTCCTTGTTTTATTTATCTAGTCAAGTTGGATAATAGAAATGGAACAGAGAAATGCTTCCACATCTTTATCCTTTCTTGAGAGTGCATCTGCAACAACATTTTTCTTTTGTAGATGATTTCAAAATCATAAACCAATATCATTGTGACTCATTTTTTCTGCTCTTCTGAAGATAATATTTGATCCAAAAATTATTTAAGACTATCATGATCTGTTTTTACCTTGAAGTGTCTTCCCATTAGTTAAGGTTTCCATTGCATTAGTGCATGTAGTATTGCCAACATTTCATTCTCATAGATAGGTTTGTGTGAATACTTTCCCTTGATTGGATAACTTTCAAAAGTAATGGGTCTTCCTTCTTGCATTAAAACAACACCAATTCCATTTCCCAAGGTATCACATTCCATACTAAAAGTTTTTGTGAAGTCTGGTGTAGTTAAGATCGGTGCTTGGGACATTGCCTCTTTAAGATGTTTAAAGGCCTTAGCTGCTTCTGAAAATGTTTTTAGAGATGTTGCTATTCTCCCATAATTCTTAGCAAAATTGTGATAATACCCTATCAACCCAAGAAATCTTCGAAGATGTTTTAGGGTTGTGGGGATTTTTGATTCCTTAATGGCTTTAATTTTGCTAGGGTCTACTTTAACACCCTCATGAGATATAATATGACCTAAATACTCCACCTTATATACTTCAAAGAAACATTTGGAGGTTTTTTCATATAATTGTTTCTCCTACAATAGTTTGAGCACCTTGTCAACATGTTGAACATGATTCTTCCAAAGCTTGTTGTAGATTAATATATCATCAAAAAATACTAACACAAATTTTCTAAGGGTTTGAAAATGGAATTCATCAACCTTGAAATGTGGAAGGTGCATTAGTAAGGCCAAAATACATGACCAAAAATTCATAATGACCTTCATGAGTTGTTAATGTTGTTTTTGGAATGTCTTCAGTCTTCATTCTAATTTGATGATATTTTGAATGAAGATTGTAGTGTCCTATCTAGGGTGCTAGATTGGTCTAAATTTATTATAAACCAGGGTGCATATACTTAGAGACATGTGCCTAAAATATATAAGCATAAAGGATCTATTTTAGACCTATGATTCCTAAGTACAGTGCTGAGATTAAATCTAATGTCAAACTATCAATGAAAGCTTTAACTAAGCATCAAACCATATGATATTAACAACTAAAACGCAATCCATAACATGCTGTGTACCACTAGATTTAAAGGCTTCAGTGTCCTTACAGAGACACCAACATGAAACCCCTGTTCATTGTCACTCAACAATCATGAATATTTAATGTAAGCATGCAAAGTAAAAATCATAAGCATCGTCCATATCAGTGATTTACAAGTAACCCTGGATCGAATCCTTTACAGGATGTAATTCACAATCCAGATGAAGGTTTGTTCAAACACATGCACAGACATCTAACAACGCATTCATAAACACAATGTAAGCATCAATCAACCCTTTGAGCATATAAATCGATACCAAATACCATTCAAACGCTTGGCTGTAAAATGAAATTAAAATCACAATGCAAATGCAATGCAAACGTAATTAAGATGTCAGTATACCATGCACGCAGGGCCCGTCCGCGTCTTTGGCACACCGAGATAGTCACACCACGATCACAGTATTAAGCAATGCACAGAGATTGTAATGCAATCTTATATTAAAACCAAAAGCTCTGTTCTGAGACGACAATGTATATAAAACGTAACAGTCTGCAATATCCAAAAGGTAGGTAGGCAGGTAAACGAACATATATCCCGGTTTGGCCTTTTAATTACATACATTACATCCTTTGAAAAATGGATGTTTATCCATGGGCGGCTGTTGCTGCTTTTGTAAAAACGCAGAGATGTTCCTATCCTATCTTACGCATATAAAAACTAGGAAACAACTTAAAAATCGAATGGGCTGTAACTGAGTGCTGTTGCTTCCTTTGTGCCAACATGCCATAGTTGACTAGGCGTTTACCGTGCATACAGGAGGGATATTTCCGCTGCGGGATAGGTGCTTGTCCATGCTTGGACATTCCTCTTTTCGCCCATACCTTTCGCTCTGACCTGGCTGTCATGCCACATGTCAAACGATAAGCCATTTACAGGTTATTGAGACTTCCTATAGTGATTTAGGCCAAAAATCCTAATTTATTAACACAAAACCCCTAAATCAATTTAAATGCAATTCAACAACTATAAAACTATTAATTAATTAATTTCCAAGGCATTTGAGGAATAAATGATGAGAAGAGGTAGGAAATGGTCATGTTTTGGGAGGGAAAAAGGGTCATAGAATGGTACCAACATCTATCCCCGACTTAATGACTTAGCATGTCCTCATGCTAACCCTGAAGTGATTCCTTTAAACTCGGTTCCTGCCTGTACCTCTGCTTCCTTGAGTAATGTGTCAACGTTCTTCTTCACCTGGGCATCCTTTTGGTCATGGAGCTCTTGCTTCAGTCTTCTGTACTTTTCCTTGAGGGTCTTCTTTTGGCTGTACTATTTGGTGGCCCACTTGCAAATGTCTGTCTGCTCAGCTTCCAGCTCACTAACCCGCTCTTTTAACTTTTCGTTTTTCTTTTGAACTTCTTTGCTCTGTGTACGGAGCATTTCATTTTCCTTTTTAATAACTTTCTCTAACATATTGGCCTCCATGAGCTCCTCTTTTAGTTTTTCGATTTTCCTCTCTAATTTCTTCTGCTTCTTACTGGGAGGTGGTGACCCTCTTTCCTGTTTGTTATTGCTCTCGACTTCTAT